>JASDQU010739497.1:184534-205926 GCA_032191745.1 Picea mariana | reverse complement strand
TTTGGAGCTTCGAGGCTTCGGGACTTCGGAGAATTTCGCATATGCAAACCCCAAAACTCCCGAACCGCGAACCTCCGAATACTTCCATGTCACCCCCGGTGACGTTATCATGTCACGTCACTTTGGCATTACAGAACTTCGAGGATTTTCTTCTTCCCATTCCATCACGAACCATATCTTCTGGAGTGCCAAGTCTTTGAACTTCACGATATGGCACCACACGTCCCGTATGAGCCTCAGGGCCCCACTACCCATGCTCGAGAGGAGTGCCATGTGGCAGAATACTAGAAGTGGACACGTGGCCCAATATGACTGGTGACACATGTCACGTTCTAATTGACATTTCAATCTTCCAAAGGTTCTTAACTTACTGACACGTGGCACACATCCCATGTGTCCACGTCATCCCTGGTGACGTCAACAGGTCACGTCACTTCGGGACTTTGGGCTTCAAAAGATTTTACACTTGCATTCCTCAAATCTCTCGAACACTAAACTTTCGAACTACCTTACCTTCCGGGGTCCACATGGTACAACTGTCAACAATTAAGGTGGTGGCACATGGCATGTCTAGGAAGGGTCCACATCACCCCAGGTGACATCATCGTTCCACGCCACTGTTGTCTTCGACTTCGAGACTTCTCACACTAGCATACTCCAATTCTCTCAAACACCGATCTCCCGAACAAGCTGATCTTATGACACGTGTCCCTTTTAATGAATGGTCTGTATTAACTCCAGACTTCGGGACTTCAGACTTCGGAGGTTCTTGAAACAACATACACAATTTCTCCCGAACTCCAAACTCCCACACCTCCCAGGGTCCACTTAGTACGGTGCACCCGGGGTGCTACGTGTCAGCAATACATAGGTGACACATGGCCCAATCAACTATTGACGCATGTCAGATTCACACTGGCACAAATGACCTGTCAAACTCACGAATCAGAGGGACATGTGGCAGGCGTATGGTGTTCCACTTGGTGACATCAACGACCATGTCATTCCCATGCTTCTTGACTTCGAAACTTCAGAATTTGGAGGTTTCTACCTCATCACTCTGTGATTTCCCCGAACATCGAACCAACAAAGTACTGAACCGATGTCTCTTCGGAGCTTTATTACTTCGACGCTCCGGAGCTTCGACACTTCAGGCTTCAGAGGAATTCACACCTTCTTCTCCCATTTCCTCCGAACGCCGAAATCCCAAACCTCTTAACTTTTCTGGGGTCCACGTCACTTCAGGGCTTCGAGCTTCGAAAGTTTATGCCTTAGCACACTTTGTTTCTCCCGAACCCCGAATGACCGAACTACTTGGGGAAAATCTAAGACTCTCCTCCTCCTGGATGATCTATGGCTGAAAATCACTACGAGACTTCGGAACTTTGGGCTTCGACCCCTTTTGCTCAACAAAATGTAAACTTCTCTAAAGTCACGAAGTCCGAAGTACTTGGAGGTTAACCTTCATGCAATTTTCCCCAGATCTTACGGTTGTGAAGGATCCTTCTTCTCCCGAACAGATCCTACGATCCAACACCATGGTTGTTGTGGTTTCTTTCTTTGTGGCCATTTCTTAAAACCGTTACTTGTTGGGTTTCACACGGTGCCTTCTTGGCACTCAAGGAAGTTCTGAGGTTCATATTTGGTCCCTCTTGACAACAATGCACTCTGAAACCATTGTTTCGTTAACCACTAACATGGCCCATCCAAGCTCAGTGTCGAAACCATGACTCTGATACCAATTTGTAACATCCCTGACCCTCAAAACCTCTGTCAGGTAACACTACCTACACAACTGTATCTTTGTTTTTCTGCTCTCATACCAATTTTTAATGTCCCCAACCACTAGCAGGTCAGGAAATGCCACTGAGACAGACTTCTCTTCCGGAAATATTCACATATAAAATTTAACAGGAAATGAAAGAAGTGATATGGAAACATACATGCAGTGAAACACATGATATTATTGGAAGAATCACATACATGCACTTTAATACATCATTAAAACAATTAAGCACATAAAAGATACTTATCTCTTTATTGAAGTGCACCAACTGCATGCAGACCTTTCACAAACCTCCCAGCCTTAGACCACACTGCTCAGCAGTGGGTCACCCCCAAGCTGGGACTAAACTCCACCGGGCAAGGGATTCCTAGGCTTGGCAAGGACAACAAGAAAGTCACATAGATCAACAGGAAGGATTTTCTCCCAGGAGCCACTTACGCCCACAGCGCACAGACCCTCATTCCCCACACGCCTGTCCCACCCTAGAGTGTACACCTTCATTATCACAAGTCCATCGATTGTCCACCTCCCTTCCAGGGCTTCAACAATAGGCTGGACCAGAAGTCTCAAAGTACTGTAGCTGCTATGAGACTCCCTCTAGGAGAACTCACTTCCCTAACACACTCTCTCACTTGAAGAGAGTTTCTCATAGGCCTGAAACCTGCTTCTTCACTCTCGCTCCTCAACACACCGTCATGGTGATGGAAGCAACAACATTCAATGTATGGAACATATGTTTCTCCTAACAGAAAGGTACAACACTGGCTCAGGTGGGTACAGGTGTGTTGTGCATCCCAAGAGGAATATGATTTACTGTTGATAACATGAAAGGTACATGGTAGCTCCAGAGTGTGTGCAGGCTCGAGAGGTAAGGTTGATGGAAACATTAGAAACTGGGCATGGGGACGGTACAGACATGAAAAGCGCAGACAACCCCAAGGGCATAGGTGTAGCAAGGGTGTTAATTTGGTTCTGTTGCAGAGGATCGGTGTGGCTCATGAATTCCACAAGGCATACAGGGTTACTCCTTGATTACTCGGTGCGCTGGTCCAACAATGGCCAAAGGGAAGAACCCCCAAAACAATATGAATTCTCACTTATATTACATGCTCCTAGGCTGACACATGGTGCTCATGAAGCACGTTCCCCTCCATTTGGAAGTCATAACCCTTTTCCAAAGGAACTTAGGATAACATAGTTATATCCAAACCTTAATATTTTAGGAATAATATTATAATATTTCCTTAGAGATAAGCCCTCTAGCTTAGCCCCTTCCCTTCCCTACCTAGTGGAGCTTAGTCCCCCATAACTCTTTCTTCGTGGTCGGTGCACATGAAATGATGTACTTTATTAATAATTTGCGTAATTACATATACAAAATCTGGCCCACTGGCCTTAACATCTAGGCTCTCCGGCCTAATAAACACACATAAGCCTACCAACTTAGAATTACTTGGCTCACCAACCTATAAACATCGTTACATTCATAATTATAACCGGGGCTCGGCCTTGGGGTATTACAGTTAAACAAAACATGACTCTTGAAAATTACATAATCAACTACTTGGTTCCTTTTTGACCTTCAGATGTTCGTGTTGCTCCCAATTTGGGTCCATTACTAGTCGTTGAGGTCTGGAACTTGGTTCACAGTGGCTGAAGATAAATTTCTTGAAGCTTCCTGGGTGTTGTTGAGGGTGTTGGGCTACTTATATTTATTTTCCATCTGATCTAAATGTCCCTACATGTTCTCCATTTGGCTGCGTCGATCCTCAATTTGGCTGCATTGAGCAAACACTTCATCCTGCAGTCTTTCAATGAGGTGCCGATGTTGAGAAAGCGTTTCCAGCTCAAAAGTCATTGTGGAGCTAATTGCTCCCAGGTGAATTCTCAACCTTTGACACCCATAACATTCCTTTTCTGGATCCTGCTGTTCTTGTCCTGCAAAACAATCCAGCGAGTTTGTGGCCCTTGGCTCCTTGTGAGGATCATGCCTGTAATTGATGGTGCTAGCAGAGAGGCGATTATGAAAGTGGCGAGGGAGAGCGCACCAAAACTTGAAAGTGGATGGGGAAGCAAAGGACCCGGAATTGAAAGGGGATTTACCTAGACAAAGCCTAGCTGAGAAACTCCAAGAAAGGTGGCTCAGAGAGGGTGCAAGAAAGATTTCGAGGAGGAAGCAAATAACTAGATTAAACCCAGGGGTAGTTCGTGAGGGCCACAATACAAAGTCAGGCCGGGAATGCTGTAATATAATTCCCCAAGTCACACCTGCTGACGAATTCATGACACACAGACAGGGAAGTACCCAAATCACAGTATGATGGGAAGATCTTGGAAGCACTCGATTGACTTGAGTCACTATACTTAGACCCCTCGTAAACCCAATCCAAGCATTGAAACCATCGCCATCCAGACGTTTCCACGCAGCGTCAAGCCTGCTGCACGCTCGACCCATCTGATCCAGAGGTTTTGCCTGCCTGCTACCCACGAACTCGACTGACCGGGTGATGAAACCATCCCATCCCACGATGAAGTGAGCGTACATGTTCCTGTTAGCATGATTTAAAACCTACCTTGTCTTAANCACGTGTCGAAACACATGTACTTGCCTTCATTCCCCAATGTGCAATGGGTCCTGGTCATATGGTGAACGACGATCATTACACGAGGGGGGCTAAACATTCCTCATCATCCACTCCTAATGGTCCGAGTGGTTTTCCTATGGCCAGGTTGGCCATTTTGTCAGCTTCAACATTGTTACCTCTAAAGACGTGGAAAAACTTAACCTTCAAGGTCCTCGAGGAAAGGAAAATTCTTGAAGAGTGTATATTATTACTAAATGTCACCTTCATCATATTTTTTCTTCTCATCTCAAGGTTTTTTTCCAATTCTTTATTCATTTTTATTATTATCCTCTATCTTCAAGTCACTTTAATCAATACTTTAATATTATTTTTATTTTTAATCTAATCTCAACTACTTCTTTTATTATCTTGTTAAAAACTCTATTATTTTATCTTTAATGAATATTTAATCTCAACTATTTCTAATAATTTATTCATTTTTTTTTAGTTATCTTCTCTCTTCCCTTTAACTATTATTTACCAATCTCCTTCTATAAATACAAACCTCAACACTCTTTTCCAACATATTAGCTTCTTATGTTCTGGATGATGAATAGTATCCACTAGAAACAACCTCACTCACATTATTTATCTAAAATTTTCTAACATTATGACTAATTATGAAAACCTACATATTTAAAATAAATTCTTTTGAAATAAAAAGTTTTCAAAGTTTTCTTTGTTTATTTTTTTTCACCATTCTTTGACTTTCTACTTCGAGGGTTATTTGTGTTGAGCGTGCGCGTGTGTATTTAATGTTTCGTCGTCCTAATGCAAGGGATTGTTTTTGGCGGAGAACATTACCAGACTCTATTTTAGAGCACCAGTAGCGGCTTAAACAGCACCAGATACGGATCATCTAGGTAGAGATCGAGAGTCAGTATACTAAGCAATAGATCGAGCTTATCCATCAGTAGCTTCCCTTTTTCCTACTTTTTGTACATTCCCAAGATACAAGCTATAGCACGAGCTAGAACGGGGTACCACAACCAGAGAAATATGATTGTGACTTGTCTTTTTTACAGATGAGACTAATGGGGAAGGTATCTCGTGTTTGTTCTTTATTTCATCAGATCAAGCTTCAAGCTTCTATTGGGTTGATTTTTGTGACCATCCTGGCTGCCTCTGCAGCAAGGAATTAATTATCCTCACAGTTTCTATTTTTGTTATATGGGAGAATTTCCTTTTTTCTTAAGTTATTCGTTGAAGGAGTTGGATTAACTGCTCAGTATGCTGCTTGAAGCATTATATTATTCTCATAACTGCAAGAGCAGTAAATTGTTAGTTGAGGTGGTCTTCAAATTATGATTGGTTTTTCCGAAATTGTCAAGAGCAACTTGTTCAGTTCTCATATATCTGTAAAAGGTCAGCAGCCAAAATAATGGTTTCTTTCTTACCCACAGTACAGCGGAGAATTAACTTTTGCCGGTAATGAGGAAATCTTAAATCATATTTTATGGGAAAACAGGTGGGAGGTAGTTTGAATTGCTTTGAACTGTCTGTTGAGCTGAAAATGGTGCAGTACCTGAATAAAGCAGGTTATGGTAAGATCTATTCTAGCCAAAGCAACGTGGAATATATATACAAGGAAACGTAGGTAATGGGTACTATAGTTAGTGTGATCTACAAAGCTATTTAATTTTGTTATCTACAAAGCCATGCATCTATCTAGTATCAAGGATCTTACTCTGTTTGGTGCGCTTGTCTTTTTCGTATGAGTAGCTGCTATTCCAATACGTGCTAGTGTCAATGGGCGCTTGCCTGGTTACTAAAAGTGGTTAAGCATTATGCGCCCATCAGTTTTGCATTAAATGCAATATATCCTTGGATATATACTGTCCACATCTCTTAGATTGGATGGTACATATATGAGAATACAGTGCAATCAATGCAGCACTGGGGATGCTTATTGATTGCTGTAAAGGTCTGGCGTTGTTATTATTGTCACCACAAAGGTCAATCCCTCAGTGACATGCTCACCTCTAAAGTTCCAATTCAAGTTCCAATTCGTCTGTGCAAGTGTGCTGCATTTTGGGTGAGCTGCAAGCTTTGGACAAATTTGGTGGAATAGATATCTCCACTTGCAGCTGTTTAGCAGCTGAATGATATACTGTCTGTTGTGCAAAGCACTTGCTTACCTGCAATAAAGTTCCTGCTCTATTCTATTAAGGAATGTGCTGCTCACATTGTTGACCAGAAGGGCAGTCCCAGGTCTACATTTTCCTTCTCCATCCCCCTATTTTATATTTCCATAATTTGTTTGAGAGGGTTTTATAGACATTTTTTATTGTAATTTGTCCCGACATATCACCTCCTGTCCAAATAAGCTCATCCGGCCTGTCCACTAAGTTAATACCAGAGTCTATCAAATGCCTTCTGTAAGTATCCCATTCCTCAGCAAGTTTCGCTACCAAATCCCAACTCAATGCTACGGAACCAACTTTGACCCAGTGGACCTCTGTTCGATATCTGTCTCGCCTGATATAAGAGGTGGATGTTCTTTTGATTAAGATAATTAATAAAATCCCGCGATAAGTAAGATTCCTGACCCATCCCTAGTATTGCATCTCGGCCAACTGATATTGAATGACCCGAGCCCGGTCTCCAGGCCATCCAATGAAGAATAACCGGTAAAGTGTTTCGGATGTTTTTCTAGGACTGAGAACCGAAGGATGAAAATGCTTCCGCAGAACGCAACCATGACAATGGAGTTCCATGTGGGATATATTTGTCCTTGATCACTCTTTGCCACAATCTTGGCTTCATCAAAGCTCGCCATAGTGTATTTGTTGCCAACGCCCTGTAAAAACAAAGATATTGTGCAGACCCCATCCTTCATAATGTTTTGGTTTAGTAATTGAAACCCAGCTGCATAAATGATAACACTTCTTGTTTTTGTTACCTGACCAAAGAAAGGAAAAACTCAATTTTCGGATCTTATGGAGAATCGAGATCGATAAATGTGCAAGAGTCATCCAATAAACATGAGGCTCTATAACAGCTTTAATTAACACCAAGTGCCCCCCCCAGGGAGAGCCATTTATTACACCAATGATTTAACCTAGCCTCAAACTTGTCGATGAGCCATTGTCAGTCCTCTGATTTATAACAGTTTGGTTTCATTAAGTAACCCAAATATTTAAAACCAGTCGCTAACTCTTTACTTGAGAAAGGAAGTATATCTTTTAAAGACTGTAAAGTTTTCGGAGAAACTCCCGAATACATGAAAACAGGTTTTTGGATATTTATTACCAAGCTCGACGCTCGACAGAAAACATGAAGAATAGACTGGATTAAATCCCATTCCACAGGAGAATCTCTAGACATTATAAGAATTTCATTTACAAATAAAAGGTGAAGTACCTTTAACAGTCTAGATACCTTTATCCCTGTGAGTGAGCCCTCAGCTTGTGCTTTCTTTAAGGAGAGACTAAGGGATTCCATAACTAAAATGAAGAGTAAAGGCGAGAGCCGACAACCTTGCCTCAAGCCTCTACTACTTTCGAAGAAGGTAGAAGCCTTACCGTTTATCAACATATCATAAGAAGTTGAGGTAATGCAGGCCATAATCCAGTTGGTTGTTGACAACCCAAATCCACATTGAAGCAGTATAAATTTTAGAAAGTCCCAATTTGTACAATCATAGGCCTTTTTTAAATCAAGTTTCAGAATAATGGCTTGCAAGTTTTTATTTTTAACACTGTGTAGACACTCCTGAGCTGTACCGACTGTGTCCAATATTTGTCTACCTTTGAGAAACCCCAATTGTTCTTTAGAAAGAGCTCTAGACAAGATTGGTCGAATTCTCTTTGCTATGACTTTAGCTATGATCTTGTAGCATAAGTTACAAAGCACAATAGGTCGAAAGTCACTGAAAAAAGAAGGTTTATTAACTTTAGGAATCAGGACCAAAAATGTTGAGTTAATCGAGCTAATAACCTCCCCTATGACTCTAGTTTCCTCCACCATGTCTAGTAAATCTTGTCCAACCAACTCGAAAAAGTTAAAGAAAAATTCAACGGTCCATCCATCAGGTCCAAGGCTTTTGTCTCTGGAAAAACCCCTAAGAATCTCATAGATTTCCTCTTTCGAAACCGCCTTTTCTAGAGAAAGAGTATCGCCCTCAGTCACAAAGTTTGTGAACAACCTGACTGAATTAATCTGATCTTATATGACATTTTGACCTGTATCACTGAAGACGGACTTGAAGTATTTGATTGCTTCGTCTTTAATGGCCTGTTGACCCGAATGAATATCCCCATTACCATCTTTAACATCCAAAATATATTTTTTGTTTCTTCTAAAGCTTGCAAAACGATGAAAAAACTTAGTGTTTTTATCCTCGCTTTTAATCCAAATCGCCCTCCTTTTTTGACGCCATCTTTCTTCCTCCGCCAAGAATAACTTCTTCCTCTCCGACTCAAGAGTGAATAGAGTATGTACCGGAACATCATGACAAGCTCCCAAAGACAACTTATTGTAATAGAGATCAATATTCTCTTCAATCTTTGCCAAATCTAACTGATCCTGCTGGCGTTTTTTCTTGGCCCATATCTTTACTCGAGCTTTTAAAAGAGACAATTTCTCAACCAATCTCCTTTGAGCACCTATAATAAGACGAAGACGTGGATCGTTCCAAACATCCCAAACCAACCCAACAAATGAGTCTTTGTTCATTCCATCCGATTTAAATTTAAAAGGATAGGCAACCATCGGAATCCCAGCTCCAAACTCAAGGAGAACAAGAGCATGATCAGATAGAAAAGGAAATTCAACCTAGGATCTATACCTCAGTGTGGAAGCAATGAGGTCCTCCACAACATAAATGCGATCAAGTCATTTTGCTATACTGTCTTCACCGGACCTACCATTCCTCCACGTAGGCAAGACCTCTGCCGGAGCAACATCCACTAGGTTGTTCTTGATAAAAAGAGATTTGAAATACCCAACCAAAGAGTCACCTTGTGTTGATAGACCCCACACCTCCTCCATAGATGTAGTAAAATTCATGTCACCAACAATGATTAGATCTTTATGAGCCAATAAACAAGAACCATCCAATGAATTCCAAAAGGCTTTGCGCTCCTGGCAAGGCCCATAAACATTTAGAAGAGTTATCTTTCTGTTGTCCATAAGAGAATTTCCTGAAAAACAAATACCACCACTGCGTAGATAAGGATCAAGTGCAAAAAAATTCGGATTCCAAGATGCTAGTAGTCCACTAGAAGTCCCCACGACACTAACAACACAGATCATCCAATCTGGTCTAAGCTTAATTATAAATAATCTTTCATTTTCCGCAGCAACCAACGTTTCTTGAAGAAAGATAATGTTTAAATTTGTTTTGTACAAGAGTCTACGAAGGGAGGCGAATTTCAAGGGTCCTCCTACCCCTCTAATGTTTAGGGAGAGAAGGATCATGATTTAGCTCTGGCCAGGGCTTTCATGCCTCTAAGCACCCCTAAATCAGTAAAAGCAACAGGTATAGTGTCTGTATGAGAACTGCTAGCCCCTGCCTTATGACGAGCACTTCTAGTTTTAATAGGTGATACTTCGAAATCCAATCCTCTTGACCATGCAGGGTCAGAATTGGTAACCACCCTTGTCCCTGAGATATCTCTGGAAATCCCTTGGGGAGACTGACTAACCATCGAAAGAGTACCCAAAAAGGTCGGTAGAGGAATAGGGTTAGTTGGCTTAACAATAGGAGGGATTAAATTAGAAAGCATATGATCGATAATAGTATCATTAAGGGTCAACTAACTGTAACCCGGAGCTAAAACAAAGACATCCTCATTTCCGGCCGGGCTAAGTAAAATTGTAGGGGCCCTAGGCGAGACCTCAACAAGACTCAAAGAGTTGTCCCCACCCAAACCAATGTCCATAGACTCTAACAAAATGGTCTTATCAATATCAAGATCCTTCCCTAGGCACTGCTCAGGAAAGAGGATGGTGTTTAAGTGTTCACGCTCCCATGCAGATAAAGAATTATAAAGTTTTGGACAATAGTATTTCAACTTACCTACAAATGAGGAGTTCTGCGCAGACGGACTATCCTCTGAGCTGAGTCCCGGGTAAACCAGTAAGTCTGGGTCTTCCTCCACCGGAGTAACAGTGTTTCCAAGCATGTCATTCGAGGAATCGTCATCAACCAAAGAGCCAAAAATATTTGTGCACTCCTTTCTTAAGTGTCTAGTCCATCTGCAGTAAGTACAACGGAAAGGTATCCCTAGATAGTCCAGGCGTTGAACAAACACAAGACCCTGCCACTCAATCTCTAAAACTTCCAAGAGCCCCGCATGAACATCCACTTCTACTAGGATTTTCGCCATTTTTTTAACTGGCGACTTTAGAGAGACTACATCAATGCTTAAAAAATGTCCAATGGAATTCCCAACTGCCTCCAATGCTTTTAGGTTCCATCACTGTAAGGGGAGGCTCGGGAGAAGCACCCACAAATGCCTAACACTAAAATACTCAGTCGCGGGGTTAAAGCTGAGCCACCACCTTTTTAACATAAGGCTCCCTCCGTCAAAGCTCCAGAACTTTGACAAAATAGTTTTAGTATCTTCCGGAGTCTTGAAAACAAAAACCATCCAACCGCTTAGCAACAAAAGAACCTCTGGAATGTATTCTAGCAGTGGTTCCCACACCCTATGCACCCATTCATCAATGGATGTTGCACAACATGAGCGTTAAGCAAATCTCCCAACTAAAGCGCACAACGCCAAGTTGCAAGACTCCTGTAAACCCATATCCATTCCTAACACCAACCTCCGCCTTGATTTCTTAGGTTTCCACACCTTAGTTGGTCGCTTTCTCCTAAAATTTTTCTCTGGCCTCGTATTTCTACTAGGCTCCTCACGAGTTAGATTCTAAGCCTCCCTCAGACTCTCCTTTGCCACCACTCCAGATCCCTATAACATCTTGGCAAATGGAACATCCGTTGTATTCCTTCCTGTAAACCCTTCACTGTTTTGTAGCAGACGACTCTCCACAATGTTTTCCACACAAGGCAATGACCGAGCCTCCGTTGGTGATAACCCAACATTTACATTCGCATTAAACTTCGCTTTACTGTTATCTCCATAACGATGAAGGGTGTCATTAAGTCGATCGATCTCATCCACCGAGGCGAAGAAACTTGACCTCTCCCATTTCTCCTCGTCAACCCCACTCAGCATAACGTTGACTTCACTTTCCATTATGGGGGCACCTGGATGTTGGTGGAGTCTCCAGCACACAAAACTATCAGGTCTGACTACCCCAGGGTCTCATCACCGTTAATGAACTCCAGGAAGTGAGAAGGTAGTTATTAAAAGACAAGACGTCAACTACAGTGTAGCACCCCTCTACAGGATGCTAAGCAATTAATCATTTATTAAATACATACACAATAACAACTTTGTTTTAGCATAATTTCATTGATTTTCATTTACACAATTCTTCTACATTTGCTCAATGATAAATCTAGTTAACATGATGTAATAAGTAATATGTTAACTCTATGATTTAGAACTTAAAACAAAAGTATATACAAAATATCAATAACCAAAGACCATCGAAAAATACCTCCTCCCTAGCTTGTCGAAGCTCATCGGTTGTAATGTAGTCCTGGGCGCTTCCAAGCATTATTTTCCCGCTTGCCCAAAGTGAAACAACAGAATCCTCCCAGCCAACTAGGAGCCTAGCCGGCTTCCTAGCTCCAAAAAACCTTTCGGTTTCTTGGCCCTCTGTGCCCGTGACTCCAAGAACAACAAAGCACAAATGCTCAAAGAAAACCATCATAAGAAATATATCTTCCAAAGATTTCACAACCTCTCATCATGCTCCAACCTCCTAATGCTCTTTTCCTCACCACTTCTCCTCCCTACTTATCAAGTTTTCATACACCCTTCCCCAAGTCTCGTCAACCACCCTCATTATTGTCCATCAAACTTCCTTATCTAGATTTTTGGGAAAAGATTAAAATAAAACTAAAATATAAATGACTTGCATTAAACAACAATAAATAAAATGAAAAGTCTTTCTTCTCATGCTAGCTAATAACTGTAATTTGACAATTTTCTCAAAAGGTACATAACAACCCACCATGCTCATTTAATTCATTATACCCACCATCTATCAAAGTCAATAATGTATTTAATGCTTCTAGATATTTTGTATGCAATATAATTTACATATTCAATAAACATTCAATTAAATAGTTAATAATTTACTTTAATAATTAATACGTTAATTAATTGTTCTAGGTAGCGTATGTGTGCGTAGCTAGCAGACACATATCTCATGTATGTACTAACGATAAACAATCATTGCCTCTAGTGCATAGTTCCTATATGATCACCAAAACATGTAGGACAACAGATCAAGTAATGCATCATTTAATAATCTTAATGAACAAAATTACACCAACTCATGAATAACTCATTATCACACTTAAAATATTAATAGGAAATCAAAGAGGGTTTTAAACATGGTAGGAACCAAGTGAGTAAACAATAGTGGCATCCCTAATCCCCAATCAGTATTCTCAACTAACATCAAAGCATCCTTCAACCCTAACCTACTTCCATCTTCCATCCTATCCTTTCCTCTGTTGGACTAAGCTGGAGCGTCAACTAATTGACCTAACTCCAGATAGAACCCATAAGCGGAAGTGTCATACATCTTGACCAAGCTTCCCCAACAGGAAGCTAGCAGTCACCATCACACGTCTAGGGGAGCGTGACTTCACACGGCCCTCCCACGACTCTAGGTTTCGTAGGATAAATGGTGGGCAATACCTCCACCCCTTCTTATAGAACTAGGGTCAACACCCTACATCAATCCCTATTGTGCAACTACTGTTCTTAGAGTCATGTCATCAAACAACCACTCTGGGAAAGTTGTGTGTCCTGTCAAAACCACACTTACCACAAATCATAGCAATATTTTGAATCATAAATTAAATAATAATTATAACTTATAACATACACTATTGTCTTGATGTCTACAGTATCCATGTTACCTCATCATTGTAGTCATTTGGTTATCACATAGCTCATCAACCTGTAGGTTAGTTCACCAATAACTCATATCCATGTATATACGTCATAATTTCATATAAGAATTGATATCTGTATTGACGTTCAAATAAGAAATGTATGCTTATTTTTATCATGCCTTGCATATCTTGGACATTCACAACATAACTTAAACTTGTATCCATGTACCAAAATTCCACATTTAAATTTACATGTTTAACCAAATCACATAATCATCATCATCACGAACATATAACAACAAAATATATTATTGTGCAACTCACAAATAAGTCTAGACGTACACCTTTCACATGTCTATATCAGTTTCACTAAGTCCAAATAATTACTAAGCAATGAATTACTATAATGAGAAAAATTGAAGTTATAATTGCCTAAGGCCAAAATATGGGGCGTTACATACACCCACCCTTCAAGAAACTTCGTCCCGAAGTTATGGTCAATCTCAAAATGAGGGGAAAAATCCTTGACACAACTTATATATGTCTTCCAAGATAGAAAACCCTATGCTATATTGGTCCCATTGGACCTTCACTTGATTAAAACGTGTTGAATATATTAATATCTTGATTGCACTACCCCTATTTGGTAGGAACCTTACTGTGTCCCAGCTCTATTTATTACCCCACATCTCCACCATTTACTACTTTGTAATATTTTTTTTAATGAAAAGAAACTCTTCTCTTATAGATTTATTTTTCCTTAGTTCCATATTTAAATTATCGTCTACTACTTTGACCACCATTTGAACCTTATCTCATCATTGGTTCTCTAGTTAAGTGAATATTATATTGAGTTCGACATAATTTGCATTAAGTCATACATACAATTCTGCTTGAGATATATTGATAAGTATAGACAAGCGTTTGTCGACTTTGATCATCACTCTAGCTTGACAATACATATTCCATCACTCATGAGATTGACACACCAAAATTTTCCATGCTTACAAGCATTGACTAAGATACTGCTAATTGATGGTCATGTGATGTTGTTATTTCACGGGTTGTTTTTCCATTGCCCTCAATATCTCTCTTTTCTTAGGTTATATAAATTATATCTCAAACAAGTTAATTGTCTAGTATATGATTCTCTTCATCACGGTTGAGGAAAATCCTACTTTCTATCAACAATTCACTATTACAAACATGCCTATACATAAAGAGCACCATGTTGACATGTGGGTTAGTGAACATTTTATATCAGTAATAAATTGACTAGAAGAGTTCATTCCAAAATATTTAGTCATTTGTCCTAGAGGTCTTCTCTTCTTATCATTGTACTTCTTACGTCTCAAAATTATATCCTCTATACCTACATAGTACTTACCAACTTTGGTATATAGCTCTTTTCTTGTCCATCTCTAGCACTTTCAAGTTCTTTCCCCTACCATGAAAGATGTTTTTAACAATGGGAAGCATGTGTTTATCATTCCTCATATAGATTTATTTATTTACTTATTTATTTTCAAACAGAGTTTCTTCATAGGGAAAAATCCTTGTTAGTGAACAAGTAGTTGCTAGACCAATTAATGCATTTCAAGGTGTGACCTCCCATTTATACACCTCACCCCTCTATGACACTCCAATGGAATTTCTGCTACCAAATAATTTTATGGGCGAAAGTGTTGTCATTTCCCCAAGGGATACCCCTTTTCCCAAGCATTATTGTTGAAACACATCAACCCCTTTTATGTGTTCTCTCTTCATTCCCCGTTCTCAATCAACTACATAAGTTAAGGTGCTTATCACTCATTTTACTAATGCTACACATCCTTCACGTCATACACATAAACTCCACTAGTCCAATATCATAACAACATAGTAAAACAAAAATGTAAATATTCAAATTAACTTGATAGAAGGCATATCACATGGTTATACACTAAAGGGATATATTTTTTTTTTTTTTAAATAACACTATTGAGTAAATCAAATGACAATTCACTTTCTTCACAGTATCCTAAATTCAAGTTCCTTAATTTTACAATTAAGATGATATTCACTAAATTTAAAAAGTGTAATTTATTTTTTGGTTATATATATATATATATATATAGTTAGTTAGTTGCAAACATATATAAGATGTTCTACTAGCAATTTGACTATTAGGTTCAACAAAGTGATATGGAACCTTATTGAAACAATCTTAATCATAACCTCCCCCCAAAAAACAAATCATTCAAAAACACTAAAAGTTAATGCCAATAAACCTTTACCTGGAAATTTTAAACATAATTAACAAAAAAAAATGAAAATGTACTAACATTTAGAAAATTTACATTTAAAAAAAACCACCCAAAAACAAAAAAAATGTTTTTTTTTAAAATAACACTATTGAGTAAATCAAATGACAATTCACTTTCTTCACACTATCCTAATTAATTTTACAATTCAGATGATATTCACTAAATTTAAAAAGTGTATTTTTTTTTGGGTTATATATATATAGTTGCAAACATATATAAGTTAGGTTCAACAAAGTGATATGGAACTTTATTGGAACAATCTTAATCATAACCCAAAAAAGAAAAAAAAAATCATTCAAAAACACTAAAAGTTAATACGAATAAACCTTTATATAAAAATTTTAAACATAATTAACAAAAAAATTGAAAATTACTAACATTTAGAAAATTTACATTTAAAAAAAAACCACCCAAAAACATAATTTTTTTTCTTTTTTTCAACTCAATAATTCAAAGATAAACCATAATAAATACACACGACATGAATAGAACACTTCATAATAAAAATTCTACAAGATATGTCAATAAATCCTTATTAAGTTGATTTCCGAAATACTAAGTCAGGGCAGTGACACATCCATTGGGTTTTGCTTTGCTAATTGATGCTCATGTTTATATGATAAATATTGTTTTGCTCTACTAATTGATGTTGGTGTCACTATAATAAATGTTTATCTTCAGACTTAATGAGTAGCTTTAAAATTCTCAGCATGACATAGATGGCTATCATATCACCTTTGGCCATTTAATCTAATAAGGAAATGTAGTCAAGGAAACTATACATGAAAATGTATTTTATTTCTGGCAGTGAGAGTATTATATTCACTTTTCATTGAAGATCGATTGAAAATGGTAACGCCATGGTTTGCATATGCATCTACAATATGTGTTTCAATAAGAATCATAATTTCAGGATTATAATTGGTTGGGGCCTCCCTAAATGAGTGATCAGGAGGTTTGGAAAAGATTACTAATTTTATATGATTGTTTTGTGAATTTTGAAAATAAATAAAGTAGATCTTATTATTATTATTTTTATATTACAATAAATTATAACACTAATTTTAATAATCTTTAAAGCTTAATTTTTAATTAATATCTCTTAAACATACATTCATAACAATTAAATCTATTCAATTATAATTAACTTTTAAACATAATAATTACTTTTTAAATCCTTAAATAATAATTTTATTCATTATGATGGCTTCTTACAACTACCCTTTACTGTTAACCCAAAATCACTAAACCTTCCAATTAAATTGAAGGTTCTCTTGCTAAACTATTTTCACTTTTACACAATGTACTGGTAAACTAAAAAGTCCATTAATATTAACGATTGAAGGTTCTCTTGCTAAACTATTTTCACTTTTAAATAATATATTGGTAAACTAAAATGTCAGTAAACTAAAAAAGTCCATTAATATTAGCCAAAAAAAATATTTTTAATGTTTGGAATTTATAAAAACCTTACTAAACTTTAAAATTTAAATATGTTTGTTGGAAAACACAATCCATAGATGTTGGTATTTCCAAATTCCCTTTGCCTATGAATTATGTTTTGGGAATTCATAAAATAAAATTGATTGTAGAGATATCATAGTGAAGGAAGCACTGCTTCTTTGATATTTTGTTTCCCGTTAATAAAAAAACAAAACATTATGATGATTTTGGTCAAAGTTTTGATGAGTTTAATGTTGAAAGCTTTGAAGTGAACCCTCATATGATTTCAGATTTTTTTTTTATTTTTTTTAACAAACGTTAAAGATAGTTATGTTGGTCTGGAGATTGTAATGAAAGTCAATAGGATTGGAAAACAAATGTTAAGATTTTATTATTTCGAGAATTATGAGGGCGTTCATGACACAATCATGCCACTTGAAATAATAACTCTTTTTTACATGTATTTAATGTTCATTTAATTACACACCAACATGTCCAGTTTTGTCATAAACCACATCTCAACACGTTTCTCAACGTAAATATTTAATTTTTATTAATATTAATGTTGTTGTCCTCCTTGAGTCAGGGATTGTTCTTACCAATGCTACAATAACACTGATTTACTTACTGTCATGGATATATATATATATATATATATATATATATTAGTTCCTTGTTTCTAGAAATTTTTTGTAGAAGATCTTTTAGGATTCCCTCCTGGGTGATGCATGGACTTTATGTCTTGATTCAATGAATGATCAAATTTCTGATATATAATGTAGCTCCTATTGAATTCATCCATAATGATCTAATAAATAAATAAATATTAGAGAGGGCATGTTTGTTTCTGGATGAGTGCATGGGTCTGGTGGGAAATGTCAGATGTGTGACTAAGGTCAGGAAGTTCGATACATCAATCACTTATCACCTTTACTTACCAGTTGTACTCGTTGAAAGAAACCCATCCCATGACCTCATTGCCAGACAGCTTGGCCATAGCGTAATAACTTCATTCTCAGTGTTAGAAAGGGTTGGGAGGACTCTCAAAGGAAAATATATCATCCATCCGCCAATCCACTTCTCTACCGTCCTCTATATTCCTCCACCCAAGATGTCTATCCAGTTAATAAAGAAGCCGACTGATGATCAACGAAGCCTCATTATCATTCCATCGCAGACATATACTAACTCTTACTTTACGGATGCTTTCATCGAGATTTTTTTTTTAAGGATGGAGGATTCGGGTGTTATCTAACCAACCACCTTCAGTGTTTAAATGCAATTAGAACAATGGACTCTACTACATGATCTATACAAGTGAGGGGAAGCTGCTTTTAGCTTTCTAACCAGAGGTATGATGCTAGATTTGCAACTGGAGAATCAAAATCTATTGTTGATGGTGAAACTACTGCCTCTCCTTCGTTTGCCTTGGGCGCCTTTACTCTTTATACCTTTGTTTTTTTTTGGTTATGGGTCAATGAAGTCATCTATCTCCAATTTTCAATTTGAATCCCGACAAAGAATCCACAACAAGCTCGCCATTTAAGATACTGACTTCCACGAAAATGTAAAGGAGCTGCACTATAACCTAATATTCTTGATATAATGGCTATAGTATTATCAGGTGTCAAATTAACAAAGACTTCTTCTGTAAAAAAAAACAATCGTGTATCTCCTTGATCCCACCTATGATTTTCGGTTCCAAAATTTGCAGGAAACATTGCTCCCAGGGAACGAAAACTGTAAACAACAGGTCTAAAGCCAGTATTGCTACCATAAATTCATCGAAATCTCCCAAGCCAGTTGTATCATCGACAACAATGGGGTTTCGGTGCTTAAAAAAAATGCTTATTTAGCCTTTTGGGGTTTAGGTAGACTTGCTCTTCCATTATCTGATACCACTGGATTTGAAGCGGTAGTTCAACAGACTTTCGATTGGAACGAAGAAAACCCTCCCACTACAAATAACAATGAAGATCAGTTAATCTCCCACACTCTCTCTGCGCGGCCTTGGGGCGTCACTCACACTGGTAAGACCTTTTCAACGCCTTCCCTCCCTACCCCCTGGCAATATTTTCGCTGAGTGAAGTTGAGAACATAGGAGATGGACGAGATGGACCGAACGCCTCAACGCGGATCTCAACATTACTTGTTTGCAGAGTTTACAGAGAAGGAAGTAAGTTTTCTCCTCTAACAACTTGTAAAATTCTATTGTCTATTATTATTGTAGGTTCTTATTTACTGGAAAGTGGACCTGTTAGTGTAGCAATCAGATAACTTGATTTGGGAAGACCTATGTTTTAGTAGTAATCAAATGTCCAGTTCTGGGAAAACCTGCCAAGAAAATAACTGGAACAGGAAACCATGTTGCTAATCCAACATTAATAGAATGCTTCAAACACAGGGAAGAACCATTAGTATACAACAATTATCCACGGGACTCACTCACAGAGGGTACCGGATTAAAATGGCAAAACAATACCGGAAAGAGGAATAGATACTTTATTCAACAGAGGAGTACTATACATAGTTTAGGTATACAAGTGTATAGGTAGGCTTGTGCCCTGATTCTGGCAGCATGATTACAAATTCTTCATTAATCTGCGTTTTGTTATGACAACGACCTTCATTCCGTGGCAATGACTCAGTGAATTCATTTCGACCGAGAGCTCCATTTCCTCTCGGCGTGTACAACTGGCTCTCTTGATTCCTTTCCAATCATGAGATCTATCATCATGGATTTCTACTAAAACTTATAATCGCTTCTCTTTTTATTCCTTTCCAATCACGAGATCTATCGTCACAAATTTGTTTCCTATTAAATCCACCTTTAAGCACAGATACAACGAAGACCTCGAATTGAGATTGATGAGGATGAATTCGGGGTAACTTGCAATTTTATTATTAGCTTGGATTCACTTTTAACACAAGGCAACAACAACACAATTGAAGTACAAAACTAGCACAGCCGCTAACTCGTGGCTGGTGAACGCCGAAAGGCGGCTGTGCGAATACCTGTGCGAATAAAATAACGTGAATGCCATAAATCAATTAATTAACAGTGAATCATTCGCACTAACGTGAGTGCTTCGAACTTATTTGGGGCCTGCGAGAAGGCAGTGGCGCATGGGTTGTCTCCTTCCAGAAGGCAGTGGCGTGCGCATGGGTTGTCTCCAGCAATGTGGCAATTCTTCCCACCATTATTTCTCTAATAAATCAAACTTTTAATAAACGCAGGTGGGAAATTGAAACACGAAGGGAATCCACGTGGCCATAAGCGTCAAGGGAGGTGGGAAGTTGAAACGCTGAGGGGAGGTTTAATCCACACGGCCATAAGCATCCGCCCTGGTAAAAAAATGACGACGCTCATCCAATTTCACTGTTAATTGAAACACCCACGTGCCATATTCATCCGCCCAGTAATAATAATTTCTGTTGTTATTTCTTAATCACTAAACATGGCAATCTGGTAGTGAGCAAGTAAATTTGTAATCTTATTTAGTAAATGTGAAAAAGTAATCACATAAACGTACCTCTTTATAAATGAGCGGAAGATAATTTATCAAAATCTCATCCATTGATTAGAGAGGATGACGAAGAATATGCCAGCATCTTCAATTGCCAACCCTAAGATTGAAATTTATAATTAAAAGGTGATTAATTCTACCCATTGTCAATAGGTATACGCCTTTCGGCGTAACCAGTGGGCATAGAAACATAACAGAAACACAAAAATAGAAGAAAAAAAAAGCTTAATAGATGCATAAAAAAAACAAAAAAAAACTTAAATCAGTTATGCTCAAAATAAATCCTATTATACATCAAATAAGATCCAAATATGCTAAAAAAAAATCCTATTATACGTCAAATAAGATCTAAATTGGTTTCTATTGATTTGTTTATCAATTAGCAGAATTTTAAGTGACTCCCATCACCAATGTTCCCCTTTCTCACAACAATTTGATTCATCAATAAGAAAATAGTCATCTTGGTTGATTCAATAGTTATTGAAAAAAGACAAGTAGAAAATGAGGGAAATATAGATAGACTCTTGGCCTAAGAGGTAACACAATCTAGTTGGGAGATTATTGCTCAGATTATCATGTTTAAAATAGTTAAATTTAAAATTATGGGCATTGTAATTTGTGGTAAATATTTCCATGCTCTAAAATTTTGAACATGTCTAAAATCTTCCTTAAATAATAACTCAATTATATTTAACGATTATTTCTATAATTATTTTGGGA
>JASDQU010739497.1:132150-150517 GCA_032191745.1 Picea mariana | reverse complement strand
TCTAACCACCTTCAGTGTTTAAATGCAATTAGAACAATGGGCTCTACTACATGATCTATACAAGTGAGGGGAAGCTTCTTTTAGCTTTCTAACCAGAGGTACGATGCTAGATTTGCAACTGGTGAATCAAAATCTATTGTCGATGGTGAAACTACTGCCTCTCCTTCATTTGCCTTGGGTGCCTTTACTCTTTATGGGTCAATGAAGTCATCTATCTCCAATTTTCAATTTGAATCCTGACAAAGAATTCACAACAAGCTCGCCATTTAAGATACTGACTTCCACGAAAATGTAAAGGAGCTGCAGTATAACCTAATATTCTTGATATAATGGCTATAGTATTATCAGGTGTCAAATTAACAAAGACTTCTTCTGTAAAAAAAAAGCAATCGTGTATCTCCTTGATCCCACCTACGATTTTTGGTTCCAAAATTTGCAGGAAACATTGCTCCCAGGGAACGAAAACTATAAACAACATGTCTAAAGCTAGTATTGCTACCATAAATTCATCGGAATCTCCCAAGCCAGTTGTATCATCCACAACAACGGGGTTTCGGTGCTTAAAAAAATGCTTATTTAGCCTTTTGGGGTTTAGTTAGACTTGCTCTTCCATTATCTGATACCACTGGATTTGAAGCCGTAGTTCAACTGACTTTCAATTGGAACGAAGAAAACCCTCCCACTACAAATAATAATGAAGATCAGTTAATCTCCCACACTCTCTCTACGCGGCTTCGAGGCGTCACTCACACTGGTAAGACCTTTTCAACGCCTTCCCTCCCTACCCCCTGGCAATATTTTCCCTGAGTGAAGTTGAGAACAGAGGAGTTGGATGAGATGGACCGAACACATCAACGTGGATCTCAACATTACTTGTTTGCAGAGTTTACAGAGAAGGAAGTAAGTTTTCTCCTCTAACAACTTGTGAAATTCTATTGTCTATTATTATTGTAGGTTCTTATTTACTGGAAAGTGGACCTGTTAGTGTAGTAATCAGATAACCTAATCTGGGAAGACCTATGTTTCAGTAGTAATCAAATGTCCAATTCTGGGAAAACCTGCCAAGAAAATAACTGGAACAGGAAACCATGTTGCTAATCCAACATTAATAGAATGCTTCAAACAAAAGGAAGAACCATTAGTATACAACAATTATCCATGGGATTCACACACAGAGGGTACCAGATTAAAATGGAAAAACAATACCTGAAAGAGGAATATATACTTTATTCAACAGAGGAGTACTATACATAGTTTAGGTATACAAGTGTATAGGTAGGCTTGTGCCCTGATTCTGGCAGCACGATTACAAATTCTTCATTAATCTGCGTTTTGTTATGACAACGACCTTCATTCCGTGGTAATGACTCAGTGAATTCATTTCGACAGAGAGCTCCATTTCCTCTCGGCGTGTACAACTGGCTCTCTTGATTCCTTTCCAATCACGAGATCTATCATCATGGATTTCTACTAAAACTTATAATCGCTTCTCTTTTTATTCCTTTCCAATCACAAGATCTATCGTCACAGATTTGTTTCCTATTAAATCCACCTTTAAGCACAGATACAACGAAGACCTCGAATTGAGATTGATGAGGATGAATTCGGGGTAACTTGCAATTTTATTATTAGCTTGGATTCACTTTTAACACAAAGCAACAACAACACAATTGAAGTATAAAACCAACGGGCAAAGAAACATAATAGAAACACAAAAATAGAAGAAAAAAAAATGCTTAATAGATGCATAAAAAAACAAAAAAAAACTTAAATCAGTTATGCTCAAAATAAATCCTATTATACATCAAATAAGATCCAAATATGCTAAAAAAAAATCCTATTATACATCAAATAAGATCTAAATTGGTTTCTATTGATTTGTTTATCAATTAGCAGAATTTTAAGTGACTCCCATCACCAATGTTCCCCTTTCTCACAACAATTTGATTGATCAAAAGAAAATAGTCATCTTGGTTGATTCAATAGTTATTGAAAAAAGACAAGTAGAAAATGAGGGAAATATAGATAGACTCTTGGCCTAAGAGGTAATACAATCTAGTTGGGAGATTATTGCTCAGGTTATCATGTTTAAAATTATGGGCATTGTAATTTGTGGTAAATATTTCCATGCTCTAAAATTTTGAACATGTCTAAAATCTTCCTTAAATAATAACTCAATTATATTTAACGATTATTTCTATAATTATTTTGGGAAGGCCCATAGGCTATAAGAGTTATAACCATAGCTCTGATACCATCTGTAGCACCCCTCTACAGGATGCTAAGCAATTAATCATTTATAAAATACATACAGAATAACAATTTTGTTTTAGCATAATTTCATTGATTTTCATTTACACAATTCTTCTACATTTGCTCAATGATAAATCTAGTTAATAAGATGAAATAAGTAATATGTTAACTCTATGATTTAGAACTTAAAACAAAAGTATATACAAAATATCAATAACCAAATACCACCGAAAAATACCTCCTCCTTAGCTTGTTGAAGCTCATCGGTTGTAATGTAGTCCTGGGCACTTCCAAGCATTATTTTCCCGCTTGCCCAAGTGAAACAACAGAATCCTCCTAGCCAACTAGGATCCTAGCCGACTTCTTAGCTCCAAGAAACCTTTCGGTTTCTTGGCCCTCTGTGCCCGTGACTCCAAGAACAACAAAGCACAAATGCTCAAAGAAAACCATCATAAGAAATATATCTTCCAAAGATTTCACAACCTCTCATCATGCTCCAACCTCCCAATGTTTCTTTCCTTACCACTTTTCCTCCCTATTTATCAAGTTTTAATACACCCTTCCCCAAGTCTCCTCAAGCACCCTCATTACTATCCATCCACCTCCCTTATCTAGATTTTTGGGAAAAGATTAAAATAAAACTAAAATATAAATGACTTGCATTAAACAACAATAAATAAAATGAAAAGTCTTTCTTCTCATGCTAGCTAATAAATGTAATTTGACAATTTTTCCAAAAGGTACATAACACCCCACCATGCTCATTTAATTCATTATACCCACCATTTATTAATTTCAAAAATGTATTTAATGCTTCTAGATATTTTGTATGCAATATAATTTACATATTCAATAAACATTCAATTAAATAGTTAATAATTTACTTTAATAATTAATTGTACTAGTGTACATAGGTAGCATATGTGTGCGTAGCTAGTGGACACATATCTCTTGTATGTACTAACGATAAACAATCATTGCCTATAGTGCATAGTTCCTATATGATCACCAAGACATGTAGGACAACAGATCAAGTAATGCATCATTTAATAATCTTAACGAACAAAATTACACCAATTCATGAATAACTCATTATCACACTTAAAATATTAATAGGAAATCAAAGAGGGTTTTAAACATGGTAGGAACCAAGTGAGTAAACAATAGTGGCCTCCCTAATCCCCAATCAATATTCTCAACTAACATCAAATAATCCTTCCTTCTTAACCTACTTCCATCTTCCATCCTATCCTTACCTCTGTTGGACTAAGCTGGAGCGTCAACTATATTGACCTAACTCTAAATAGAACCTGTAAGTGGAAGTGTCATACATCTCGACCAAGCTTCCCCAACAGGCAACTAGCAGTCACCATCACATGTCTAGGGGAGCGTGACTTCACACGACCCTCTCACGACTCTAGGTTTCGGAGGATAAACGGTGGGTAATACCTCCACTCCTCCTTATAGAACTAGGGTCAACACCCTACATCAATCCATATTGTGCAACTACTGTTCTTAGAGTCACATCATCAAACAACCACTCTGGGAAAGTTGTGTTTCCTGTCAAAACCACACTTACCACAAATCATAGCAATATTTTGAATCATAAATTAAATAATAATTATAACTTATAACATACACTATCGTCTTGATGTCTACGACATCCATGTTACCTCATCATTGAAGTCATTTGGATATCACATAGCTCATCAACCTGTAGGTTAGTTCACCAATAACACATATCCATGTATATACGTCATAATTTCATATAAGAATCCATATCTGTATTGACGTTCAATCAAGAAATGTATGTTTATTTTTATCATGCCTTGCATATCTTTTGCATTCACAACATAACTTAAACTCGTATCCATGTACCAAAATTCCACATTTAAATTTACATGTTTAACCAAATCACATAATCATCATCATCATGAACATATAACAACAAAATATATTATTGTGCAACTTACAAATAAGTCTAGACGTACACCTTTCACATGTCTATATTAGTTTCACTAAGTCCAAATAGTTACTAAGCAATGAATTACTATAATGAGAAAAATCGAAGTTATAATTGCCTAAGGCCAAAATATGGGGCGTTACATACAGAGCCGTAGACAGAAGGCCATTTCGTAGACTTCAAACAATAACTCCAGGCTTAGTTAGTAATGAACTAGGGGGTAGATGGAAACTACAGTAGAACCAAAAATTTAGATAACTCCTCCCAACACCCACAACGAAATCTCCAAGAAACTCCCTATCTAGTCTCCTGCCTTCCTAAAGAAACAAGAAAATGCCAACCCTCACTCCTTTTGGTTCAGTCCTAACAAGAGTCTAACAATTACTCAATCTGTTCAGAAAGAAAGATGTCCATAAGCCATCCCCTGCGCCACCGAAACCACCATGAAACCTATAACTTGTGAGTTGCACATAAGAAAGTAATAGCCTTCGATCCCGATCCCCAATGTCTTAAGAAAAGGACCACGACAAGTTTTGGAGGTATGTTGTACAAATATCACCACCAGATTCCACCACCAGCACCCAAGCATCCGCCATGGAACCTGCAACTAGAGCGTCATTCTATAAAATTTGAAATCGCCTGTTCCCGCCTCCATAAAAATCCCTCACTACTTAATAAATCCAAGTTTAAGATAAATTTACACTAGTATAACTAATTTCTCAAGAAAATTAATTTTTTCTTTATACTGAAATAATTATGCCAAAGGCATATATACTGATAGGTTTTGCCCAAAACCTGTCAACTGGTTGACAGGTTTTGAGAAACCACCATTAGTGTCCACCCATAACATCATTCGAAACTGCCACTTCAACAACGATCAAGCTTTTTACATTTACACTCCACTGTTTTACTCCACCCCTTTTTCGTTTCCTCTGACACCAGTTTTCTCCACTCCTTTTCCGTCTCCTCTGACTTCGTCCATGCTTTGATTTGGCATATTCATTGATTATTCTTGGTGATGGCTTTGATTTGACTTATTCATTGATTAGGCTTCGCGCAAAGTCTTCACGCAAAGCAGTACATGAAGTGCATTTTACCCAATTGCATACATGTATATTATTAATATTCTTCTTCAATATTGATATCTAATGTGTGTTTTCATTAATGTGGCAATATTGCTAATTCACTGAATGGCTGAAAGACAACACGTAAGCAAGACAGTTCAATCAGCTCCGAATTCTTTGATCATCCAATATTCATCTAATTCCATCGCCTCAGCTCCTACACGAATAAACACATCAGCGGTGCCGCAAGGCTATAATCAGGGCAAGACGAGTGTAAATCTCGGTCGGGGTTTTGAACAGGATAGTAAACTCAGATGGAAGACCGCAGATCGGATAGAAAACACAAATATCCAGAAGCAAGAACAATACACATCGGAACAGCCGCCTCAGCAGCAGATTCCGATTCAAGAATTTCAGAAGCTCCAGCTGAGACAATCGCAGGACCCGATCGCTCGACCTGTGGACGATAACACCAATCCTAATATACTAGCAACAACCACTTTATAAAAGTGGTCGATATACGCCGATCGACGCCATTAATTTAAAAAGGTGAAAAATGGTGTCGATCGACGTATATCAACCACTTTTATAAAGTGGTTGTTGCTAGTTGACGCTCGACATGCCTTGGAGACGACCATTAATAATTTAATACATAATTAAATTATGTATTAATTAATTATTACATTAATGTAATATATAATAATAATAATGTATTAATGCAATACATTAATGTATATAAATTAATGATCTATTAATGTAATGTATTACATTAATGTAGAATATAATAATAATATATAAATAAAATTAATAATTTACATTCTGATATAATGTAAATTATTAATTGTTTAATACATTAATGTAGTAATTAGTTAATACATTATTAATTAATACACTAATAAAGTAGTACATTAATAATACATCAAATACATCATATTATGTGGGCCTTAACTTAATACATAATTAAATTATGTATTAATTAATTATTACATTAATGTAATATATAATAATAATGATGTATTAATGCAATACATTAATGTACATAAATTAATGATCTTTTAATGTAATGTATTACATTAATGTAGAATATAATAATAATATATAAATAAAATTAATAATTTACTTTATTAATAATTTAATAATCTAAGAGAAAGTGTTTTTAACCTTCAACCTTTTTAGTGTCACAAAGGTGACACACTCTTTCATCCCATAGCCTTAATTTATATTGTATAAATTAAAGTATTAATTTACTTTAGTGTATAAGTAAAATATTAATTGATGGATACATTAATAATATAATGTAATAATTAATTTATACATTAATAATGTATTAATTAGTACATTGCTAGTGTTAATAAAGTATAATGTATTAATACATCAATAAAGTATTAAACACTAATAAAGTAATACATTAATACAATAATAATGCATTGACACTAACTTATTTTGTAAAACGTTATTAAAATATTAATGCATTAACAAAACATTAATGCATTATTGTAATGCATAAACCAAGTGTTAATATATTAATGTATTAATCTATTATTGTAACATATTAAAGTATTAATACACTAACAAAACATTATTGCATTATTGTTGTAATGTATACATTAAAGTGTAAATAGATTAATGTATTATGTAACATATTAAAGTATTAATACATTAATAAAACATTATTAAAATATTAATACATTTTTAATAAATACATTACTAAATTATTAATACATTAAAACATTAAAAAACGGAGTACTACACTAATAAAACAATACATTAATAAAATTATAATACAATATTATGTTAATGTAACATATAAATTAAAATATTAACTTACATTAATGAATGTAATGTATTAATTAATAAAATTTTTATAGAATATTAATTAATAAGCTGTCAAAGTATTAATACACTAATAAAGAAACACATTAATAATACATTATTATTGTAAAAAAAAATAGATTAAGTGCATTAATAAAGTATTAATACAATGATAAATGAATACATTAATAAAGTAGTAATGCATTGACCTTAATGAAGTTAGTAATATATTATTAATACATTAATGTATAATGCAACATATTAAATTTTTAATACATTAATAATACATGATTAAAGTAATAATACATTAATAAGTACATTATTAAAGTATTAGTACCTTAATAAATACATTATTATAGTAATACATTAATAATACATTATTAAAGTACTAATACATTAATATATTAATTGACAATGGTCATGGTAGATTATGATTGACCATGACCATGGTTTCTTATGGTTGATTGTGCCCATGGTTAACTTTGGTAGACCTTGGTTGGCTTTATGAAGGAAAGGTTGGCTATGGTTTATCATGGTCGTCATTCACCATGGGTGACTGTGGTTGATCAAGACCATGGTTGACTATGTTTGACTCAGGTTTATTATGGTTGATCATACCTTTGACTGACCTTGGTTTACCATGTGGATATGATTATGGTGGGCCATGTTGATTATGTTTAACCATAGTTTACTATGACACTACTACTTTGCAATGTTTATCATGTTTTGTTCATCACATTGCAACATTAGGTTTTGTTTGTCACATTATGACATCAACTTTTATTCGTCACATGACATCATAAGGTTATGGTTATCAAATTACGATGAAGGGTTTTCGTTTGTGACATTATGACATTGAAATATGCTTGTTATAGTCCGACAATGGATTATGTTCGTCACATTGTGACGTTGAGAAATGTTTGTGTGATTGCAATGTTGGTCTTTGGTTGTCACATTACCACATTGGGTTGTCTACATGACATTGTGAAAATGGGTTGTGTTCATCTCATTGAAATATGTGCGTCGTATTGCAATGTAAGGATATGTTCGTCACATTATGACGATAGCGCAATGCTCATCACATTGTGACATCTTTTTATGTTCATCACATAGTGATGACACAACTATGTTCATGATATTGCAATGTTTGGAAAAGTGTGTCACATTATGATGTCGAGATATGTGCGTCACACTACTACATGAAGAAATTTTCATCACATTGCGACAATAAGGTGATGTGTGACACATTCTGACATTTGTTTATGTTCATCACATTGTGACGGTACTATCCACATTGCCATGACATGGCTATTTTTGTCACATTGTGACGTTAGTTTGGGAACTATTCATGATATTGAAATGTTGGGAGATTTTAATCAAAATGCCACGCTGGGAAATGTTCGTCACATTGCGATGTTGAGAAATGGGTTATGTTCATCACATTGCAATGTCGATAAATGTTCATCTCATCACAATGTTGGTCTATGTTTGTCACATTACCATATTGGGTTATCTACATGACATTGCCACAATGGGATGTGTTCATCCCATTGCAATGTTTGGAAATGTGTCACAATGCAACCTTAGAATATGTGCATCACATTGCGACGTGATGATATGTTTGACGCATTGCGACGATAGGGAAATGTTCGTCACATTGCGACGATAGGGAAATGTTCGTCACATTGCGACATCTATTTATGTTCACCACATAGTGAGGACACAAATATGGTCGTCACATAATGACGACACGACTATGTTCATGATATTATGATATTTAGAAATGTGTGTCACATTGTGATGTCGAGATATGTGCGTCGCATTACTATATGAGGAAATGTTCACCACATTGCGACGACGAGGTGATGTGTGACACATTCTGACATTTGTTTATGTTCATCATGTTGTGACGTTACTATCCACATTGCCATGACATGGCTATGTTTGTCACATTGTGACGTTAGTTTGGGCACTATTCATGACATTGAACTGTTGGGACATTTTAATCAAAATGCCACGTTGGGAAATGTTCGTCACATTGAGACGTTGGGAAATGGGATATGTTTGTCACATTGCGACGTTAGGAAATGTTCATCTCATCGCAATGTTGGTCTATGTTTGTCACATTACCATCTTGGGTTATCTACATGACATTGCGACAATGGGATGTTTTCAACCCATTGCAATGTTTGGAAATGTTTGTCACAATGCAACCTCAGAATATGTGCATCACAATACGAAGTGACGATATGTTTGACACATTGCGACGATAAGGAAATGTTCGTCACATTGCGATATCTTTTTATGTTCGCCACATAGTGACGACACAACTATGTTTGACACATTGTGACATCTATATGTGTTCATCAAATTGCGATGTTTGGATATGTTTTCCACATTGTGATGTTAAGATATGTGCGTCACATTGCAACGTGAGGAAATTTTCATCACATTGCGACGATAGGGTGATGTGTGAGACATTATGACATATGTTTATGTTCGTCACATTGTGACGTTACTATAGACATTACCACGGCATGGATATGTTTGTCACATTGTGAAATTATTTTGGGCATTGTTCATGACGTTGCGATGTTGGGACATGTTTGCGAAAATGCCTCGTTAGGAAATGATCGTGACATTGCGACGTTGGGAAATTTTTGTCACAATGCCACGTCGGGAGATGATCAACACATTGAAATGTTGGAAAATGTTCATCAAAATACGATGTTGAGAAAGGGTAATGTTTGTCACATTGCAACGTTGGGAAATGTTCGTTAGAAGGTGACAAAGGACAATGTTCGTCACATACTGGGGTTTGGTCATGAGCATCAGATTTCGAGGTTCATGTAATGAATTTCTAGGTTTATTAATATTGGGAAAGGTTCACAACATTGCAACATTGGGAAATGTTGTCATAATACGACATGAGAGATGGTTGACATTAATGTATTATATGAATGTTTCAAAATTAAGATCCATTTATTGGGGGTTATGTTTGTCACATTTCAAGGTTGATTTATGTTTGACATCTTAAAAATATAGGAACTTAGAGTCATACTTATTCTAAAGATATTGATAGGAAATCGTGTTTTACTTTGAAAATGATGATTTATACTTTTCCTAAGGACATTGATAGTAAATCATCTTCAACTTTTCACATAATGAATTATATTGGTTACAAGGACATTAATGGAAAATCATTCAATAATTTATATGTTTATTAGAGACATTGATAGAAAATTATATTGAAATTTACAGATGATGATTTACACTTTTTTGAACGACATCGGTAACAAATATACTTGATATATAGTTTGGAGATAATGATTTATATATGTTCTAAAAACATTTATAGAAAATCAACTTGAAATTTACATATAATGATTTATTCTTGTTATAAGGACATTTAGGTAGACCACATGTGGATCATATAATGTATATATTGCAACATGCTAGAAATTTAATAAAATATCTAAAACAAATATTTTAATGAAATTTAATACATATATTAAAAAACCCCTCTTCAAATTTAAGAAAACATTTGTTCAAAGTTTAAAAAAATATCTTCATAACAATTTTATTTAGAAACTATACAAAGACTATTTAATTTACTCTATCAATCCATGACACACAAAAGAAGAGTTTACATCTACACCAACCATTCTAGAATATATCTACCATTATGATGACATAAGGAAATAAACCATCTATATAAATTTACCATTATAGAATATATCTATAAAATATCTACTCTAACAACTTAGCATATTATATTAAAATCTATATTAAAAAATTGATAACATAATATATTATACATCAACATTAAATATCAAAACTAAAATAAAATTGCTATTATAAAAATTGGTTAATATTATACTATAATAAAAAATAAAAATATATTTAAATATATACTTTATAAAAATATTAATAAATATACATCATATATCTAACTATTATTTAAGTTTAAAAAATACAACAAAAGTGAATATCAATGAAATCTAAAATATAAAAAATGTTGTAAAAAAATAATATTAATTATAAATTTTTACAAAATAATATAATTATAAACTATTTATTTATTTATTTTTTATCTAAATTTCATATTTAAATTTCTATACTTGAAATTTAACTCTAAATTTAGTCAAAACTTTAAACTTTTATACTTGAAATTTAACTTTAAACTTACTTTATAAAATATAAATTTTAAATTATAAACTTTAACCAAATAATATTAATTATAAATTTTAACAAAATAATATAATTATAAACTAATTTCTCTTTATCAAAATTTCATATTTAAACTTCATATTTTCTATACTTAAATTTATCTCTAAATTCTAAATTTTAGTCAAAACTTTAAACTTCATATTTTATAAAATAATAAATTTTAACAAAATAATATAATTAAAAACTAATTTTTTTAATCTAAATTTCATATTTAAACTTCATATTTTCTATACTTGAAACTTAACTCTAAACTTTTGTCAAAATTTTAAACTCGACATTTTATAAAATATGAATTATAAATTATAAACTTAACCAAATAATTTTAATTAAAATATAATTTTTAAATTAATAAATGAATTTTTAATATTAATGATCAACCAAAGTTTTTATTAGTATTATTACTATATAAAAATAATTTTTATTATATTAAAAAATATTCATATTAATATTATTACTAATAATTATGTAACTATTTTTATTAATATTTATATTTTAAATGTGAATAATAGCACCACATTATAATCTATTTTTAATGTAAATGACAATACAGCTTTGAGTAGGCCTAATAGTTAAGAACATGTGTTTCCTCTTATGAAGTCACAAGTTCAAATCCAGAGGGGATAGGGTATGTATACCTTAGTAAACTTTCCGTGACCTTAAAAATAGATTATTATTATTATAATCAATTAATACGTTTATTATAATCACAATAGATTAAGAGGTCAAAGAATTAACTGAAATTATAATGGCTCATTGCTCTGTCAACTTCAGTTGACGTGGTTTCCCATTCCAGATCTAAAGAAACTTGTAAATCATCAACCAGAGATTAAAAAATATATGAATATTTAATAAATATAAAATGAGCAGTGATATTAAGTGCGCCATTGAGGAAGTGATATTGTGCTTACTATAAATTGAGTTTGTATCCACGTTTTGAAAAACGCATTCCATATCTAAATAAACTTGTAAATCATAAACCACCGATTCAAAAAATATATGAATATTTAATAAATATTAAATGAGCAGTCATATTACGTGCGCCATTGAGGAAGTGATATCTGTAATTTAAGGGAATCGATTACAGATATTTGAAAGAGACAGTGAATGCATGATGAGGGCCGACCATTGAAGGCACAGTGAATGCATGGTTGGTTCAAAATCTAAAACATAAATTTAACATAACATCTCAAATAACCTAGAAATTATATTGGAAGGAAACTAATTGCATAAACTTTTACAAAGAAAAATGCTATTTTTTCTTTGCTTATTTCTTTTCTCTGATACCCTTCTTCCGAGTTGGATATGTTCTTCTATCTCTTTTGCTCCAAACGCATCTAATCCAAACTTGTTCTCTTGATTTTGCTAGAAATGCATATAATCCGTCCATAATTCCTTTGCAATACTGATGTGCCTACATACTGTACCTGTAGGTATATGAAAACACATCTAATCCAAACTTGTTCTCTTTCTTTTCTAGAAATGCATATAATCCGTCCATAATTCCTCTGCAATACTGATGTGCGTGCATACTGTACCTGTAGGTATATGAAAAAAGGCCATAATATGAAATGGCAAAGGTCTGCATGCATTCAATATGGAAAACATAGAATCAAGCGCCTTCCTCCCATAAATTTAATTTATTTAACTTTAAATTGGAAAACGTGGCGCCTCAGGTATATGAAAGCAACTGTTCCATAATTTTTAATTGCCAAACGTCTGCCTTTGATAAATAATTTTAATTGTATATGAAGCACCAATCTCACATAAATAAAATAAATAATTTTAAATTGGAAAACATAACAATAGACATTTAAAACGTGGCACTAGGTGTTTGATACTTGTAATGGAGTTGAGCTAGTGTTTGTTAATCATTCAAACTTGGTAATCATATAGTGTTACAATAATTTTTTAATATGATTAGGTAAATGTTAAAAAATAAATAAGTTAATGGATGCATTCATAAATGCAAGAAAGTTATGAACATTAAATCTCATTCATTGATTTGGGAGGATGACGAAGAATATGCCATCTTTAATTGCCAACCCTAAGATTAAAATTTATGATTAAAAGATTGATTAATCCACTAATTCCAATAGAGGGACACCTATCGACGTAACAAAGTAGGAGAATATATTCAGATTAAGATCTATGAATTTGTCAAATCTCTTCATTGATTTAATTTACCTATTACACTGATAAGAGTTTAACGTGTAACCGTATTTAGTCATTTGAATTGGTTTATACCACATTTATGCATAAATAAATGAATGGTGAATTTTAGAAACTCTCCACATTATTTTATCTGATAATTAAGAGATGGTCCAATCTTAAGTCATAGTGTGTGTTTGTCGAGCTGGGCTTAGATTTATTTTTTAGCTAAGTGGAAATTGGGTTGAGAAAAACATTGGTAGATACTTATTAATGGTCAAAGGCTAGATTATATGATGTAGACTCAATATGTAAAAATAATCTTAAATAGTAAGCTTTATTTATAATAATAATAATTAAGATCTTTATTTGGTTGAAATGAATATTCACATCTTTCAATTTTTTATATTTTAATAGATATAATAGTAAGTGTAACATAATTTTAAACAATGAATTTTATCTATAATAATAATTAAGATCTTAACTTTGAAATCTTTTTCCTAATTTTTGGTTTTTACAATATTTTTTTCAATATTAATAATTAAGTTCATTTTACTTGGTGGACTTCACTTCCTAGTTTTGTTGAAATGAATATTCACACATTTTAACTTTTGATATTTTAGTGGATATAACAGTAAGTGTAACATTATTTTCATATATTTTCTTATATAAGTTGTTTAATTGTTCTATGTTATGGTTCTTTCTTTGGAATCTCACAATATAAATATGTACAAAATTAGTTATTTAAATTACAATTTTTGGTTATTTAAATTGCATTTTTGAATTCATAAATGGATTTAGCATGCTAAAAAATCCCGAAACACTTGGATTATACATAATTAACCACTCAAATATACAGATCCAACATATTCTTGAAAGATTACAAATTCTCGGAAGATTTAGGACAAAATATCTCCCGAAATGAGTCAAAATACATAATAATTTTCCTATATAAATTTACACTTGATTGAAACAATTAATATATAATGATTGAAGTTGATATAGACACCCACTTTATTTCAAGAGTAATTTAATAATTTCATCTTATATATATGTAAACAATGTATACATAATATTATTAATATTATAAGTAATTTAATTATTCATCTTATATATGTGAACAATGTATACATATTATTATTATTATTATTATAATTGATTTTAAAAGATATGATTGGACACTAATTTCTCTCCATCTTATCATTTTCCCTTCATACATAGTTTCTTCACATCTTGCCTTCTTTGTTTTCCTATGCCATGAAGTGTTGCTGCACAGATACCTTTCTTGACCTTGAAGGCATTCACATCTTATGTTTAGGAAGGGATATCGCTGGAGATTTACAGAATTTGTATCATGAAACATGATCTTATTATAATGGTAGTGTTCATAATATAAATTGCGTGGATCACGTTAGAACACCTGGATTTGAGAGTGCAATCTCAAACTTTCCATGTTGTGAGCATGAAAATATACATTAATTCAGTTCAACAATTGTCATTTTTTCACTCTGCTTCTTGATACAGATACCTTGAACATCAACTGGTGGAACCTCTACTCGAAGTTCGCTAGGGGCTTCAACATTGCTCTGCTTAAATCGTGTTTGGGTCAATTTTCTTAATTTGCCTGCAGAAGGATTCCTGGCTTTCAAAGTCGGCCGCATGGGCAGTACAGGAGGGATAGGGCTGTCACAAGATCTATCTTCGCGGCCCTTGATTACCTCCAGCATTTCCTCCATGGAACTGCATTGTCATAGCTGAGGAGGAACAATTGTTGTTGTGGACAACATCGTTTTAAGCTATGTCTTAGCTTAATTTTTTCTTTAATGGGATTAAACCCAACTCGATCATTCACAAAATCTAAAGTTCATTTCCTAATGTTTATCCCAGCAAAAAGACTTACGGTCAAAATTTTGAATACGATCTAAATTAAATTAAGAGAACACAAAACCTCAGACATGGAGGCTATTCTTAGAATGAAAGTGGATTCATAATTTATAAGATAATGCAACCTCCTCTACCAAGTGTTTTTTCCTTTCAATTTTGAGGTCTTTTAAGTGTTACTGTCCTTAAATCTGAGTTCCAACCCCTTCAACTGGTCCTCCGAAACTGGTAACGATACCTTTCGATATTCATAGTTGGTTAGGGTATAGGTGTTTTATTTCATTGTGTATGGCACGGGGTTTAAAATTTATAAAAGTGATTCCATTTTTTATATTTTTCATTTTTTTGGGTTGGAATCGGATAGCGCCGCTTCCTTAATGTAATTTAAGAATATTCAATAATCAAAATCAACAAAATAAAAAATACAAGAAATCGAGTAAAATCATAAATTTTGGTTTCCTTAATTTGGTTTTAATAACGCATAAATAGAGCCTTTAGTACAAGAGGTGAAAGTTGGAATGTAATGTAAAATAAATCTTAAAGAGTATGGCAAATCTTGGAATAGTTGAGATTATTATTATTTTTTAAATAACTATCATTTCATATATTCAAAGTTACAGTAAGAAGGTGGGGAAGAGGGAGGTTTGATGGTAAAAAATTATTAATTTACCTTTGTGTGTTTTGAAGAGATGGAAGACCATATTCGTGTTGACTGCATATAAACGCTGAAATTAACATCTTATTATGCTAAATTTATAATTTCTTTGAATTTATTTAGGAATTTATGTTTTCATTGGTTCTACATTGATCTTGTGTTTGTCTTGAGCTCATGCAAATCCAGATTTGATAAGAATTATTATTATTATTAGTCGTGGTACAAGATTTCCATCGTAAAACAACAATGAAGTGAATTTATCAAAATTTCCTGGCCACAAATACTGAGATGCTATGTGCAAATACACACCACCTGCGAATCCCTCAGCTCTGAGTATCCATTTTGGCTACATCGCCACCTTTCCCATCTTTAATCTACGTTTTTTGGAACACATCTTGAGTTGAAGCAAAGAAAATGGTACTTTGGCAAAGAAGCTCACTCAAATGCCAGCTCCAATGAGTTGAAGCAAAGAAAATGGTACTTTGGCAAAGAAGCTCACTCAAATGCCAACTGATTGAAAGAAGCTCACTCAAATGCTAGCTCCAATCAGTAGTACAAAAACTCTAGGAAGGAGTTTACCCTCTCAGAAGCATCATCTACATGCACAATTGAAAGACAAACTTAGTAAGCAAATCAATAGAGCTCTTAGAAGCATCATCTACATGCACAACTAAAAGACTACCAAAGCAAACCAACAGAGCTCCAAAAGCACTCCTGAAACATTGCAGAACAGAGTTCAACTTACCTTTACCATCAAATTCTAAATATATTCCATACCCAGACCCATTTTATTTTTTTTCACTTTCTCACATGGTAGAATATATTATTATTATTCTTGAACCATCTTAAAAAATTATTTTAATTTCTTTAAATAATATTAATATAGATTTTTTTTTTTTTAAATATCATTACTATATATATATATATTTGTTTGTTTTAAATTTTTGGAAAATTAATGATTTAAGAAATATATTTTGATTAACATGTATTTGTTTAATTTTTATTTATTTATTTAATTTTTTTTTTTTTTAATTATAATGATTTTTTTAATATTATTAATATATATATTTGNGGAAAATTGATGATTTAAAAGAAACATTATGATTAACATGTATCTGTTTAATTATCTTTTAAAATTAATTCTTTTTAATTTTTATTAAAATTGTTTTTTTTTTTTTTTTAAACAACTTTTTAAAAACATGATTATGAATATGTATTTTTCTTATGAAAATGAAGTATTGTAAAAAGAAATCCAAATCTAAAAAATTTGAAACTTAACCATTTTTCATATTACAAATCACAATTTTTATAGTGAAAATTTGAAACTTAATCATTTTTCATTTTATAAATGAATTTGTTAATATCCATTTTTATTGAAATAACAATTCCAACATTTTAAATTTTAAATTTGAAAATTTCCAAAAAAATAAATAGAATAAAAAGACATTCCAAAAGATAGCTTGATTTGCTACATACAAAATTAGACTTGGTTTATAATCTAAACGTTATTATTGTTCCATTAATGTTTAATTTGTTCAAGTGCCATGTTATGAGTTTGTGGATTACACATATGTGAAAGGGAGTCCTTTAATGCTAAGGATGGTGGGTTTCTTAGAAGAATGAATGATTTCATGGTTTTATATTGTCTCCCCCAAGGGGAGGATTTCATAGCTTTCAAGCATAATCACAAGGAAGTTTTTTATAGTAGGATTTCATAGCTCTCAAGCATATTCACAAATGATGTTTTTAATAAGATGGTGTCTTTTATATTAGATGGGCTCCCAATCTGAGTGTTTATTTCCTATGGAGCCAAGGATGGAGGATTACTTAGTAGAAGGGATGGTGTTATAGTTCTAACATGTTTTTTCAAAAAAGTGATTTCATAGATGTGTTTTGTCTTTACAAAATGAGTCATTTATTGTAGATAGGGTTAAGGAAGGGGCATTATTATAGATGTGTGAAATATGAAGGATTAATGTTCTTATATTGTAATAGGACCTAGAATATAGAGATATTTAGCCAAAATAATTATTCATAACTTTGATACATCTTGATAAGTGAGTATTTATTTTGAACATGACCATAAGTAAAATTAAGCTTCACCCAAAAATCCATGGAATTACACTTTAAATGAAGATTCTTATAGACACTGATGAAAGCCTTGCACTATAATATAAAGAATCATCACAAACAAAATATTCTTAATAATTTATTAACTATTATTTTTATAATTATTCTTAAATAATGTTTTTAAAATTCAAGTCAAAATGGTTTCCTCTCTAGCTTTGTGAAATTTGGACCTTCCTCATGTTGTCACTCTAAAGTTTATTCTTTGATTTTGTTTTATTAATAAATTATTAT
>JASDQU010739497.1:108255-125301 GCA_032191745.1 Picea mariana | reverse complement strand
TTTTTTTTTTTTTGTGAGGGGGGGTTATGATTAAGATTGTTCCAATAAGGTTTCACATCACTTTGTTGATTGCAACTAACTAACTAACTATATATATAACCAAAAAAAAATTCACTTTTTAAATTTAGTGAATATCATCTGAATTGTAAAATTAAGGAACTTGAATTTAGGATAGTGTAAAGAAAGTGAATTGTCATTTGATTTACTCAATAGTGTTATTTAAAAAAAAATCCCTTTAGTGTATAACCATGTGATATGTCTTCTATCAAGTTAATTTGAATATTTACATTTTTGTTTTACTATGTTGTTATGATATTGGAGTAGTGGAGTTTATGTGTATGGCATGAAGGATGTGTAGCATTAGTAAAATGAGTGATAAGCACCTTAACTTGTGCTAGTTGATTGAGAACGGGGATTGAAGAGAGAACACATAAAAGGGGTTGATGTGTTTCAACGATAACGCTTGGGAAAAGGGGTATCCCTTGGGGAAATGACAACACTTTCGCCCATAAAATTATTTGGTAGTAGAAATTCCATTGGAGTGTCGTAGAGGGGTGAGGTGTATAAATGGGAGCTCACACCTTGAAATGCATTAATTGGTCTAGCAACTACTTGTTCACTAACAAGGATTTTTCCCTATGAAGAAACTCTATTTGAAAATAAATAAGTAAATAAATAAATCTATATGAGGAATGATGAGCACATGCTTCCCATTGTTAAAAACATCTTTCATGTTAGAGGAAAGAACATGAAAGTGCTAGAGGTGGACAAGAAAAGAGCTAGATACCAAAGTTGGTAAGTACTATGTAGGTATAGAGGATATAATTTTGAGATGTAAGAAGTACAATGCTAAGAAGAGAAGACCTCTAGGACAAATGACTAAATATTTTGGAATGAACTCTTGTAGTCAATTTATTACTGATATAAAATGTTCACTAACCCACGTGTCAACATGGTGCTCTTTATGTATAGGCATGTTTGTAATAGTGAATTGTTGATAGAAAGTAGGATTTTCCTCAACCATGATGAAGAGAATCATATACTAGACAATTAACTTGTTTGAGATATAATTTATATAACCTAAGAAAAGAGAGATATTGAGGGAAATGGAAAAACAAACCGTGAAATAACAACATCACATGACCATCAATTAGCAGTATCTTAGTCAATGCTTGTCAGCATGGAAAATTTTGGTGTGTCAATCTCATGAGTGATGGAATATGTATTGTCAAGCTAGACTGATGATCAAAGTCGACAAATGCTTGTCTATAATTATCAATATATCTCAAGCAGAATTGTATGTATGACTTAATGCAAATTATGTCGAACTCAATATAATATTCACTTAACTAGAGAACCAATGATGAGATAAGGTTCAAATGGTGGTCAAAGTAGTAGACGATAATTTGAATATGGAACTAAGGAAAAATAATTCTATAAGAGAAGAGTTTCTTTTCATTAAAAAAAAATATTACAAAGTAGTAAATGGTGGAGATGTGGGGTAATAAAATAGAGTTGGGACACAGTAAGGTTCCTACCAAATAGGGGTATTGCAATCAAGATATTAATATATTCAACACGTTTTAATCAAGTGAAGGTCCAATGGGACCAATATAACATAGGGTTTTCTATCTTGGAAGACATATATAAGTTGTGTCAAGAATTTTTCCCCTCATTTTGAGATTGACCATAACTTCGGGACAAAGTTTCTTGAAGGGTGGGTGTATGTAATGCCCCATATTTTGACCTTAGGCAATTATAACTTCATTTTTTTTCATTATAGTAAGTCATTGCTTAGTAACTATTTGGACTTAATGAAACTGATATAGACATGTGAAAGGTGTACGTCTAGACTTATTTGTGAGTTGCACAATAATATATTTTGTTGTTATATGTTCATGATGATGATGATTATGTGATTTGGTTAAACATGTAAATTTAAATGTGGAATTTTGGTACATGGATACGAGTTTAAGTTATGTTGTGAATCCGCAAGATATGCAAGGCATGATAAAAATAAACATACATTTCTTAATTGAACGTCAATACAGATATCGATTCTTATATGAAATTATGACGTATATACATGGATATGAGTTATTGTTTAACTAACCTACAGGTTGATGAGCTATGTGATAACCAAATGACTACAATGATGAGGTAACATGGATGTCGTAGACATCAAGACGATAGTGTATGTTATAAGTTATAATTATTATTTAATTTATGATTCAAAATATTGCTATGATTTGTGGTAAGTGTGGTTTTGACAACACACAACTTTCCCAGAGTGGTTGTTTGATGACATGACTCTAAGAACAGTAGTTTCACAATAGGGATTGATGTAGGGTGTTAACCCTAGTTCTATAAGGAGGGGTGGAGGTATTTTCCACCATTTATCCTCCGAAACCTAGAGTCGTGGAAGGGTCGTGTGAAGTCACGCTCCCCTAGATGTGTGATGGCGACTGCTAGCTTCCTGTTGGGGAAGCTTGGTCGAGATGTATGACACTTCCGCTTACAGGTTCTATCTGGAGTTAGGTCAATATAATTGATGCTCTAGCTTAGTCCAACAAAGGAAAGGCTAGGATGGAAGATGGAAGTAGGTTAGGAATGAAGGATGCTTTGATGTTAGTTGAGAATACTAATTGGGGATTAGGGATGCCACTATTGTTTACTCACTTGGTTCCTACCATGTTTAAAACCCTATTTGATTTCCTATTAATATTTTAAGTGTGATAATGAGTTATTCATGAATTGGTGTAATTTTATTCGTTAAGATTATTAAATGATGCATTACTTGATCTATTGTCCTACATGTCTTGGTGATCATATAAGAACTATGCACTAGAGGCAATGATTGTTTATCGTTAGTACATACATGAGATATGTGTCTGCTAGCTACACACACATACGCTACCTATGTACACTAGAACAATTAATTAATGTATTAATTATTAAAGTAAATTATTACCTATTTAACTGAATGTTTATTGAATATGTAAATTATATTACATATAAAATATCTAGAAGCATTAAATACATTATTGACTTTGATAGATGGTGGGTATAATGAATTAAATGAGCATGGTGGGGCGTTATGTACCTTTTGGAAAAATTGTCAAATTACATTTATTAGCTAGCATGAGAAGAAAGACTTTTCATTTTATTTATTGTTGTTTAATGCAAGTCATTTATATTTTAGTTTTATTTTAATCTTTTCCCAAAAATCTAGATAAGGGAGGTTGATGGATAATAATGAAGGTGGTTGAGGAGACTTGGGGAAGGGTGTATGAAAACTTGATAAATAGGGAGGAGAAGTGGTGAGGAAAGGAGCATTGGGAGGTTGTAGCATGATGAGAGGTTGTGAAATCTTTGGAAGATATATTTCTTATGATGGTTTTCTTTGAGCATTTGTGCTTTGTTGTTCTTGGAGTCCTGGGCATGGAGGGCCAAGAAACTGAAAGGTTTCTTGGAGCTAGAAAGTCGGCTAGGCTCCTAGTTGGGTGGGAGGATTTCGTTGTTTCACTCTGGGCAAGCGGGAAAATAATGCTTGGAAGCGCCCAGAACTACATTACAACCGATGAGCTTCGACAAGCTAAGGAGGAGGTATTTTTCGGTGGTATTTGGTTATTGATATTTTGTATATACTTTTGTTTTAAGTTCTAAATCATAGAGTTAACATATTATTTATTTCATCATGTTAACTAGATTTATCATTGAGCAAATGTAGAAGAATTGTGTAAATGAAAATCAATGAAATTATGCTAAAACAAAGTTGTTATTGTGTATGTATTTAATAAATGATTAATTGCTTAGCATCATGTAGAGAGGTGCTACACTGTAGTTGACGTCTTGTCTTTTAATAACTACCTTCTCACTTCCCGGAGTTCATTAACGGTGATGAGACCTTGGGGTAGTCAGACCTGATAGTTTTATGCGCTGGAGACTCCACCGACGTCCAGGTGCCCCCATAATGGAAAGTGAAGTCAGCGTTATGCTGAGTGGGGTTGACGAGGAGAAATGGGAGAGGTCAGGTTTCTTCGCCTCGGTGGATGAGATCGATCGGCTTAATGACACCCTTCATCATTCTAGAGATAACAGTAAAGCGAAGTTTAATGCGAATGTAAATGTTGGGGTATCACCTACGAAGGCTCGATCATTGCCTTGTGTGGAAAACATTGTGGAGAGTTGTTTGTTACAAAACAGTGAAGGGTTTACAGAAAGGAATACAACGGATGTTCCATTTGCCAAGAGGTTACAGGGATCTGGAGTGGTGGCAAAGGAGAGCCCGAGGGAGGCTCAGAATCTAACTGGTGAGGAGCCTCGTAGAAATACGAGGCCAGAGAAAAATTTTAGGGGAAAGCGACCAACTAAGGTGTGGAAACCTAAGAAATCAAGGCAGAGGTTGGTGTTAGGAATGGATATGCGTTTACAGGAGTCTTGCAACTTGGCGTTGTGCGCTTTAGTTGAGAGATTTGCTTATCGCTCACGTTGTGCAACGTCCATTGATGAATGGGTGCATAGGGTGTGGGAACCACTACTAGGATACATTCCAGAGGTTCTTTTGTTGTCGAGAGGTTGGATGGGTTTTGTTTTCAAGATTTCGGAAGATACTGAAACTATTTTGTCAAAGTTATGGAGCTTTGACGGAGGGAGCCTTATGTTAAAAAGGTGGTGGCTCAGCTTTAACCCCCGCAACTGAGTATTTTAGTGTTAGGCATTTGTGGGTGCTTCTCCCGAGCCTCCCCTTACAGTTATAGAACCTAAAAGCATTGGAGGTGGTTGGGAATTCCATTGGACTTTTTTTAAGCATTGATGCAGTCTCTCTGAAGTCGCCAGTTAAAAAAATGGAAAAAATCCTAGTAGAAGTGGATGTTCATGCGGGGCTCTTGGAAGTTTTAGAGATTGAGTGCCAGGGACTTGTGTTTGTTCAACGCCTGGACTATCTAGGGATACCTTTCCGCTGTACTTACTGCAGACGGACTGGACACTTAAGAAAGGAGTGCACAAATATTTTTGGCTCTTTGGTTGATGACGATTCCTCGAATGACATGCTTGGAAACACTGTTACTCCAGTGGAGGAAGACCCAAACTTACTGGTTTACTCGGGACTCAGCTCAGAGGATAGTCCGTCTGTGCAGAACTCCTCATTTGTAGGTAAGTTGAAATACTGTTGTCCAAAACTTTATAATTCTTTACCTGCATGGGAGCATGAACACTTAAACACCATCCTCTTTCCTGAGCAGTCCCTAAGGAAGGATCTTGATATTGATAAGACTATTTTGTTAGAGTTTGTGGACATTGGTTTGGGTGGGGACAACTCTTTGAGTCCTGTTGAGGTCTCGCCTAGGGCCCCTACAATTTTACTTATCCCGACCAGAAATGAGGATGTCTTTGTTTTAGCTCCGGGTTACGATTAGTTGATCCTTAATGATACTATTCTGGATCATATGCTTTCTGATTTAATCCCTCCTATTGTTAAGCCGACTAACCCTATTCCTCTACCGACCTTTTTGGGTACTCTTTCGATGGTTAGTCAGTCTCCCCAAGGGATTTCCAGAGATATCTCGGGGACAAGGGTGGTTACTAATTCTGACCCTGCATGATCAAGGGGACTGGGTTTCGAAGTATCACCAATTAAAACTAGAAGTGCTCGTCGTAAGGCAGGGGCTAGCAATTCTCATACAGAAATTATACATGTTGCTTTTACTGATTTAGGGGCGCTTAGAGGCATGAAAGCCCTAGCCAGAGCTAAATCATGATCCTTCTCTCCCTAAACATTAGAGGGGTATGAGGACCCCTGAAATTCGCCTCCCTTCGTAGACTCTTGTACAAAACGAATTTAAACATTATCTTTCTTCAAGAAACGTTGGTTGTTGCGGAAAAGGAAAGATTATTTATAATTAAGCTTAGACTAGATTGGACAATCTGTGTTGTTAGTGTTGTGGGGACTTCTGGTGGACTACTAGCATCTTGGGATCCGAATTTTTTTGCACTTGATCCTTATCTACGCAGTGGTGGTATTTGTTTTTCAGGAAATTTTCTTATGGACAACAGAAAGATAACTTTTCTAAATGTTTATGGGCCCTGCCAGGAGTGCAAAGCCTTTTGGAATTCATTGGATGGTTCTGGTTTATTGGCTCATAAAGATCTAATCATTGTTGGTGACATGAATTTTACTACATCTATGGAGGAGGTGTGGGGTCTATCAACACAAGGTGACTTTTTGGTTGGGTATTTCAAATCTCTTTTTATCAAGAACAACCTAGTGGATGTTGCTCCGACAGAGGTCGTGCCTACATGGAGGAATGGTAGGTCCGGCGAAGACAGTATAGAAAAACGACTTGATCGCATTTATGTTGTGGAGGACCTCATTGCTTCCACACTGAGGTACAGATCCTGGGTTGAATTTCCTTTTCTATCTGATCATGCTCTTGTTCTCCTTGAGTTTGGAGCTGGGATTCCAGCGGTTGCCTATCCTTTTAAATTTAATCCGGATTGGATGAACAAAGACTCATTTGTTGGGTTGGTTTGGGATGTTTGGAACGATCCACGTCTTCGTCTTATTATAGGTGCTAAAAGGAGATTGGTTGGGAAATTGTCTCTTTTAAAAGCTCGAGTAAAGATATGGGCCAAGAAAAAATACCAACAGGATCAATTAGATTTGGCAAAGATTGAAGAGAATATTGATCTCTACTACAATAAGTTGCCTTTGGGAGCTTGTCATGATGTTCCAGTACATACTCTATTCACTCTTGAGTCGGAGAGGAAGAAGTTATTCTTGGCGGAGGAAGAAAGATGGCGTAAAAAAAGCAGGGCGATTTGGATTAAAAGCGAGGATAAAAACACTAAGTTTTTTCATCGTTTTGAAATCTTTAGAAGAAACAAAAAATATATTTGGGAGGTTAAAGATGGTAATGGGGATATTCATTCAAGTCAACAGGCCATTAAGGACGAAGCAATCAAATACTTCAAGTTTGTCTTCAGTGATACAGGTCAGAATGTCATACAAGATCAGGTTAATTCAGTGAGGTTGTTCACAAACTTTGTGACTGAGGGTGATACTCTTTCTCTAGAAAAGGCAGTTTCGAAAGAGGAAATCTATGAGATTCTTAGGGGTTTTGCCAGAGGCAAAAGCCTTGGACCTGATGGATGGACCATTGAATTTTTCTTTAACTTTTTCGAGTTGGTTGGACAGGATTTACTAGACATGGTGGAGGAAACTAGAGTCATATGGGAGGTTATCAACTCAATTAACTCAACCTTTTTGGCCCTAGTTCCTAAAGTTAATAAACCTTCTTTTTTCAGTGACTTTCGACCTATTGCGCTTTGTAACTTATGCTACAAGATCATAGCTAAAGTCATAGCAAAGAGAATTCGACCAATCTTGTCTAGAGCTATTTCTGAAGAACAATTAGGGTTTCTCAAAGGTAGACAAATATTGGATGTAGTCGGTACATCTTAGGAGTGTCTACACAGTGTTAAAAATAAAAAGTTACAAGCCATTATTTTGAAACTTGATTTAAAAAAGGCCTATGATTGTATAAATTGGGACTTTCTAAGATTTAAACTGCTTCAATGTGGATTGGGTTGACAACAACCAACTGGATTATGGCCTGCATTACCTCAACTTCTTATGATATGTTGATTAACGGTGAGGCTTCTACCTTCTTCAAAAGTAGTAGAGGCTTGAGGCAATGTTGTCGGCTCTCACCTTTACTCTTCATTTTAGTTATGGAATCCCTTAGTCTCTCCTTAAAGAAAACACAAGCTGAGGGCTCACTCACGGGGATAAAAGTATCTAGATTGTTAAAGGTACTTACTTCACCTTTTATTTGTAAATGGCATTCTTATAATGTCTAAAGATTCTCCTGTGGAATGGGATTTAATCCAGTCTATTCTTCATGTTTTCTGTCGAGCGTCGAGCTTGGTAATAAATATCCAAAAACCTGTTTTCATGTATTCGAGAGTTTCTCCGAAAACTTTACAGTCTTTAAAAGATATACTTCCTTTCTCAAGTAAAGAGTTAGCTGTTGGTTTTAAATATTTGGGTTACTTAATGAAACCAAATTGTTATAAATCGGAGGACTAACAATGGCTTATTAACAAGTTTGAGGCTAGGTTAAATCATTGGTGTAATAAATGGCTCTCCCTGGGGGGGCACTTGGTGTTAATTAAAGTTGTTATAGAGCCTTCCTGTTTATTGGATGACTCTTGCACATTTATCGATCCTGATTCTCCATGAGATCCGAAAATTGAGTTTTTCCTTCTTTGGTCAGGTAACAAAAACAAAAAGTGTTATCATTTATGCAGTTGGGTTTCAATTACTAAACCAAAACATTATGAAGGATGGGGTCTGCACAATATCTTTGTTTTTACAGGGCGTTGGCAACAAATACACTATGGTGAGCTTTGATGAAGCTGAGATTGTGGCAAAGAGTGATCAAGGACAAATATATACCACATGGAACTCCATTGTCATGGTTGCGTCCTGCGGAAGCATTTTCATCCTTCGATTCTCAATCCTGGAAAAATATTCGAAACACTTTACCGGTTATTCTTCATTGGATGGCCTAGAGACCGGGCTCGAGTCATTCAATATCAGTTGGCCGAGATGCAATACTAGGGATGGGTCAAGAATCGTACTTATCGCGGGATTTTATTAATTATCTTAATCAAAAGAACATCCACCTCTTATATCAGGCGAGTCGGATATCGAACAGAGGTCCGCTAGGTCAAAGTTGGTTCCGCAGCATTGAGTTGGGATTGGTAGCGAAACTTGCTTAGTAATGGGATACTTACAGAAGGCATTTGATAGACTCTAGTATTAACTTAGTGGACAGGTTGGATGAGCTTATTTGGACAAGAGGTGATATGTCGAGACAAATTATAATAAAAAATGTCTATGAAGATCTCTCAAACAAATTATGGAAATATAAGATAGGGGGATGGAGAAGAAAAATGTGGACCTGGGGCTACACTTTGAAGCTAAAGTTATTTGTTTGGCTTTCAGTTGAAAACAAAATCTGAACTTGGAAAAACTTGCAGAAAAGAGGTTGGAAGGGGCCTCGAATGTGTTATTTGTGTAGGCACAAAAGATAATCAACCAATCATATTTTTGTTAGTTGTGTCTTCACTATTACTATTTGGGAAGAATTTAAAAAAGTGTTAAAGCTCAATCATGTATGGAATGACAATTCTTTGATTGATTGCTTCCAAAACTGGGCTTCTCAAAACTCCAATTTTCAAGCTCTTCCTGCATTTATTTGCTGGAATATATGGTTGGATAAAAATAAATCACTCTTCGAGGACAAAATTTCATCTGTGCAGCGAATTGTTTGCATTGTTTTAGGAGTTGTGGGATTGAGAACTGGAAGAGTTTTGAAGATTGACGATCACTCATAATATAGATGGACTTTAAACTGTGGAAGGAGTACAAACTCCTGGGCTAAGCTCATGGGAGCATGGGCAACATTAACCCTTGCTACTAGACTTTCTATTTATGAGTTAGTTGTTTTGGGGGATTCCAAGATCGTCATTGATTGGCTTAATAGAAAAGGATCAATCTTGGTGGCAAATCTAGATGGCTCGAAGGAAAGAATCATGATCTCATTCCTCTTTTCATATCAATTACTTATGCCCACATCTATAGAGAAAAAAACAAGGAGGTTGATCTCCTCTCAAAAAAGGCTCTTCACCTTCGACAAGGACAAATTTTATATAGTCATTGGGTGGATGGCCAAGAGGGCCCAACTCTCTTTTTAAATATGTAATGATTAAATGAGTTCTATGTTTGGATCATTGTATAGACTGCTCCCTTTTTTAAGTTTTATAAGGAAGTTTAAATTATTATTAATATAAAGTGAAATTTTCTCTTTAAAAAAAGTTGTAAATTTTTTTAATTACTTATAAAAAAAATTTAATTACTTTATTCCATATCAAGATTTACCTAGTAAATGTAATTTTTTTTCCTAATTGAACCCTTTATTTTTACTATTATTGTTTTAATAGAAGAAACTTTATTTTTTATTATTGTTATTTTATTTTTAATTGAATCAAATTTATTTTTATTATTATTATTAGCTTACTTTATTTTTGTATGACTTTACTTTTTATTATTATTATTTTTTAAAGTAACCTTTCTTTTTTAATTGAACCTACTTTATTTTTATAAATATTATTTTTTTAATATACTCTTATTTAAAATAAAGCTAAAGCTTCAAAATCTCCCCCTTATTATTTTCAGTGTAACAATAATTATCTCCCCCTTATTATTTTCAGTGTAACAATAATTTCAATTTGTGGAAACTTTAGTAAATATTCACTAGCAAATATTTTTAAGCAAAAACTTAAATTCCAAATATTTTTAAGCAAAAATTGAAATTCCAAATAACAAAAATAAGCAAAAATTGAAATTCCAAATATCCAAAATAACCCCTAAATCTTTCCCGTTACATAGTATAAGATGCAACATCTATCATTGATTGGTATAAAAATAAATGACATAATAATATTATTTAATTTGGTACTTAATTACATAAAAATAGAAAACCTAAATTTCTATTTTGGTAGATGCTTCTGGTCAACAATGTGAGCAGCACCTTCCTTAATAGAATAGAGTAGGAACTTTATTGCAGGTAAGCAAGTGCTTTGCACAACAGACCGTATATCATTCAGCTGCTAAACAGCTGCAAGTTGAGAAATCTATTCCACCAAATTTGTCCAAAGCTTGCAGCTCACCCAAAATGCAGCACACTTGCACAGACGAATTGGAACTTTAGAGGTGAGCATGTCACTGGGGAATTGACCTTTGTGGTGACAATAATAACAACGCCAGACCTTTACAGCAATCAATAAGCATCCCCAGTGCTGCATTGATTGTAGTGTATTCTCATATATGTACCATCCAATCTAAGAGATGTGGACAGTATATATCCAAGGATATATTGCATTTAATGCAAAACTGATGGGCGCATAATGCTTAACCACTTTTAGTAACCAGGCAAGCGCCCATTGACACTAGCACGTATTGGAATAGCAGCTACTCATACGAAAAAGACAAGCGCACCAAACAGAGTAAGATCCTTGATACTAGATAGATACATGGCTTTGTAGATAACAAAATTAAATAGCTTTGTAGATCACTCTAACTATAGTACCCATTACCTATGTTTCCTTGTATATATATTCCACGTTGCTTTGGCTAGAATAGATCTTACCATAACCTGCTTTATTCAGGTACTGCACCATTTTCAGCTCAACAGACAGTTCAAAGCAATTCAAACTACCTCCCACCTGTTTTCCCATATAATATGATTTAAGATTTCCTCATTACCGGCAAAAGTTAATTCTCCGCTGTACTGTGGGTAAGAAAGAAACCATTATTTTGGCTGCTGACCTTTTACAGATATATGAGAACTGAACAAGTTGCTCTTGACAATTTCGGAAAAACCAATCATAATTTGAAGACCACCTCAACTAACAATTTACTGCTCTTGCAGTTATGAGAATAATATAATGCTTCAAGCATCATACTGAGCAGTTAATCCAACTCCTCCAACGAATAACTTAGAAAAAAGGAAATTCTCCCATATAACAAAAATAGAAACTGTGAGGATAATTAATTCCTTGCTGCAGAGGCAGCCAGGATGGTCACAAAAATCAACCCAATAGAAGCTTGAAGCTTGATCTAATGAAATAAAGAACAAACACGAGATACCTTCCCCATCAGTCTCATCTGTAAATAAGACAAGTCACAATCACACTGTCAAACAAGAAAACAGAACACACGAAGGGGTAAAGCCCCCTGCCAAAACCAAAAAAAATGTATTTTATTATTTTGTGGACCGACCCCGTGAGCGCACCCAACAGAGTAAGGTCCTTGATAACAAAATTAAATAGGCAAGATCCTTCTAAAAATACAACATGGGACAGGCTAGTAACATATAAAACCCCTGCCCCGATACCACATCAAGTCTTTCGCACAAGAATCCTCCTTTTCTGGAACTTATTTTGTTTGATGCCAGATACATCCCAAACACATCTGCCAATGCAACATTGATATAACTTATAAAGGCATATAGCGAAAAAGAAATACCAATGAAAAATAGCACCATCATACACCGGTCCAACAGGTTGACATCTCTGAGAGGTTTACTTAATAATATCCTAGGTTGTTGCCCAAAAAACCTATCAGGAAGACACATCATAATTCCCCAGATTTATCTGCATACAAAAACACATCATAATTCCCTAGATTTATCTACATACAAAAACACATCATAAGCACAATTAAAAAAGTGTTTAAATTAAGACAATCTGCTAAATTCATATAAAATCACAATCTATGAATTTAAAAGATACTTGTCAAGGCATAACTGTTTAGTAAGAATGAAATTGTTAGTACTTTGCCAGCTCTATCAACAATTGATTCAGAGTAAGAGTAAGAGCAAGCATATCACAAGTTAGATTTAAACTTGGATGAAGATTATAATATTCTTTCACTCAACTATCCAAGCTAGACTCAAATGACACAGTTTATGTGCACTGGCTATATATATACATGTTAATTATCTATCAAACAAACATAGCTATATATGTGCATGTTAATTATCTATCAAACAAACATAGCACTGCGTTTGTTGTTTCAAATGATCCATATGCCAAGACTTATACTTTGCATACATAGAGAACATTGCCACAATCTATGTGATGGCAATCAACAAATGTCTAGGTCCAAATCTTATCTACACGATGCCTAGATCTCCAAGCTACATTGCAACAGGGGCTGGAACCTACAACATCATATGCCTTATGGAAGTATCAAGGATTTTGTTTTTAAAAGAGTCAATAGTCCCACTAAAGGCTCCTTAGTCATTTTAAAAGAAATTTGTAAAAATGCTTATCTATTCTTGCCTTGGAATCAAAGGGATGTTTCTCATTTTTAGTAAACCCCTCTATTTAGTTTAGTAAACCCCTCTATTTAGATAAGGGTATTTCATCTGTCCTAGAAGATTCAAATTAAACACCTATTTATATGGACAAACATATCACAAGCTGACAAACATGTGATAAGGCGGATTTGAATCTGAGTGAAAAGAATAACAATATAGACCTAATTAACTAACTAAAATGTTCAATAATATATATAGCAATGAAATTATTCAGCGTGCATGATAATCCCTAGCATTTACGGTCAGATCATTCAACGGCTGCGGTTGCCTCTGATACCCATGTAACGCAGAGACGTACAGAATAACCTTTTAAGTGCTGCATCAGCCATCTGAGTAACCCCTCAACTTGTGCTACATATAGTGTTGACTGTAGCTAAAAATAAGCCCTCTTGCTTCCAAATAGCATTTAAATCCTCCCAATTCTAGAAATCATTACACAAAATAATCATTTGAGCTAAGAAAATAAAAAACATATCAATAAAACGAGAGTAGATTCAAGCTGTTACGCAGAAAACAGAGCAAAAAGAAAACAATTAACAATTACATAGACTTAAGACTATCTAAATACGATCTGAACCTTACCAATGCGATTGCTGTAAAATAGAGTCTGGTAATGTTCTCCATCGGAGATAACCCCTTGCCATATGACGAAGAAACATTATATACACACGCTCATGCTCAGCGCAAAATAACCCTAAAAGAAGAAACCCTGAGAGGGGTTAAATACACATCTTTGAAACAGGGCCAAACGAAAACAATCACAATTATATAGACTAAGACTATTTAAATACGATCGAACCGTATGCCTGCGATTGCTCTAAAATAGAGTCTGGTAATGTTCTCCGCCAAAAACAATCCCTTGCATTGGACGAAGAAACATTAAATACACACGCGCACGCTCAGCACAAACCCTTGCATTAGGACGACGAAACATTAAATACACACGCGCACGCTCAGCACAAATAACCCTCGAAGTAGAAACTCTAAGAATGGTGAAAAATAAATAAACAAAGAAAACTTTGAAACCCTTTTATTTCAAAATAAATTTTACTGAATATGTAGGTTTTCAATTTAGTCATAATGTTAGAAAATTCTAGATAAACAAGGGTTGTATGGTAACTCAGTCCCTGCCTACTTAGTTGGGAAATACATATTGAACAATAAAATTTAATATAGCTAAATGCATAAATAATAAATAGTTTTGATCAAAAGATAATAATTAATGATTGTTTGTTATTCAAAATATATAATGAACAATAAACTAAATGGAACTAAATCATCATGGAACTAAATACATTGCCAGTCTTAAATAGTACTAACTAGACATAAACACCAAACAAAATCAATAATTTAAATATAAATTTTTAAATACTAAAAAAATAAAATTAATTTGCATTGATATGCAAATATATAAAATTTATATTTTTTATTTTATTTTATGAATTTTATTTATTTATTATTTTAACTTATAAGAATATAGAATTTATATATCTCATTCACATTGTACATTGATTTTACAGTCAATTATTTCTATTTTTAAATAAAAAAATGAACATAAATATTTATTTCAAAATAATAGTAATAAATATTTATATCAAATAATAATAATAATAATAATTAAAAAATAAAAAAAATAAAAATACATAATATAAAACCAACATTCTTTTCAAAATTCCATTTAAATTTTTACAATAAAAATAAATACAAATACAAAATGCATCCTAAAAGACAACTAAATAAAAGTAAATTAAAAATACATAATATACAACTAACATTTTTTTCAAAATTCCATTTAAATTTTTACAATAAAAACAAATGCAGAATGCCATGATAATTTTATAGTATTCAAATGTCACATTAATTTTTTAAAGAAATCAATAAAATATTTAAAACCAGTTGATTACCATAAAGAACCAAAAAAGGCCACCCTATAAGCTTGTATATACATAAACACCAAACAAAATCAATAATTTAAATATAAATTTTTAAATATCATAAAGAACCAAAAAAGGCCACCCTATAAGCTTGTATATACATAAACACCAAACAAAATCAATAATTTAAATATAAATTTTTAAATATTAAAAAAATATATTTGATTTGCATTGATATGCAAATATGTATATATAAAGTTTATATTTATTTTATTTTATTTTATAAATTTTATTTATTTGTTATTTTAACTTATAAAAATATAAAATTTATATGCTCTATATTTTAATGGGATGTTGAAGTACTATACACCAAAGGATGAATCTCGACATTCAATGATGAATATCCAAATTATACACCATTAAATATTACAACCCTTAATGAAAAATTATATCCAAATTTTATAATGGAGAACACGAATGTCTTGGTAGATTGTAAAGTTGTACGGATCGGGCATAGGCAGCCTGTACTACTTAAATTGACAGACACTCAAATTTACAGAAAATATAGAGGAGCATTGATTGAAATCATTTATGATATAATTAATTTTATACATCGATTAACGTGAAGCTTGCAATAACACATCAAAGCTATCATCCAATTAACTTTTAGAAAATAAATTTTTTTATTATATAAAATAATATATATATCTGTTTGTTATGTTATACATTAGATGTAACACAAAAATATAAAGTCAATGGAAACTAATACAAGGTCAAAGAGTAAACTCATTGCTATAGTCCCTAGCCTTTGTCAGGGACTAACAAGGATACACAACACGATATGCAAAAACAGGGATCAGGAACTCAGTGTAAGGAAAAAAAACAAAAGAGAAAGTGAACTGACTCTACCTGCCCATTGTAGGCTCGAAAGTTGACTAGTAAGCCACCTCAGTGCTACTTAGCATGATTCTTTGATACCTTCCTACAGGTCTGATGAATTTTGTCACCAGACTCCTAAGATCCTGAGATCCATAACATTGAAGGTGAACCACCAGTGCACCAAAGGAGTGGGTTACAAGTTTATATAGGCTCCATTTTGTTGCGGTATGCTCTGTCAACAGAAAATTTTCAGATTGGAGCCTTTGTCATCATGAACTTCCATTAAATGTGATTGGAGTTGACTACCAGTCCTTTCCAGATGCTTACTAGTCCACAATGAAACAAAAATGTCCTATCCCCAGTTGTGAATTTGAGCTTACCCCATTATCACCATGAGATAGCAAGTAGTGGAAGCTGGTATAACCATAGCTGAAATTGCTTAGTTGATGCTCTGATTTTTCCATGGTCAAGACATCCCTGACCTTGAGTTCCCACCATATGTCCTATGAACAGAAGGTATAAGCTACTATCAAAGCAAAGTCAACCACCATCTATTTCAGTGTTCAAATCGAGGCAGATTTCAAGTGGATATTGCATAACAGAATCAATGTTTGAAGGCTAGTTCAGTGCCACATGATCACACCAGGCATGAGGAGAAATATTGCCATCCCCCATAATCTTAATGAAATAACAGATGCATTTATTCTCTCTTACACAACAAGGGTAACCAGTATGTGAACTGTAACAATCAATGCAATATGAAGTATCTAGAGGAAGTGTCAGCAAAGTGAGGTAATACATCTCAAGGTAAGGTCCTTGCATTTATTGGGATCTTCTATGCCCAAAGCTCTCCCAATCTCATCGGGATCTAGCTAGCATTATAGAGTTTATAATTTATAGACATTGTGTAAACATGATAACTAATGTTCCACAATTGAAGTCTGCAACTGTATTCCATCCAGATTTGATAATCATGTTACCATTAAGATCTTTTCAGTGGACATTGAGCTCGAGGTGCCCATATTTCACTGTCAGCATGAATTTTCTCCTGTGGCATAAGATGAGTGAGCTCGAAGAGTATTGGTGCAGGCCTAGAATGGATGTCTTGGCACCAAAATTCTTGGTAATCCCCTTGAAGAGTTGTCCCTATGTTGGCATGAGCATTTGCCACAAAATTTCCTGCTCTTTGAACATGGTTCAGATGAAAGTGATAAAAAACACTGAGATAGTGAAGGATCTCTTGCAGGGGATAGATTAATCACCAATGCACTTCTATTTCTTTTATTCCCCTGGTTACATTAGCATTCCAAAGTTTCTCGGTTATGAGATGAGAATCTCCT
>JASDQU010739497.1:77069-99510 GCA_032191745.1 Picea mariana | reverse complement strand
AACTTGCATTGCCAGTTGCAAAGTTCTTACAAGAAACTGATTCTGAACCAAGTGATTTGACCAGGAGAATTCATAATTTGGTAGAACTACAGCAAGATAGAGAGCAGCTCTTGGAAAAAACAGAATTGCATCAAGAAAGAATCAAAGAAACTTTCGAAAAGAAAATCAAATCAGATGTCTTCAAAACAGGGGATTTAGTCTTAAAGTGGGATGCAGCAAGGCAGGAGAAGGGGAAACACGAAAAATTTGAGGCTCTCTGGACAGGTCCTTTTGTCATAACAATGGTGCAGCAGAACAATACCTTTGTTCTCCAAACTCTTTCAGGCGAGGCAGTAGCAGGTGGCCCTTTCAACGGGCGCTTCCTGAAGATCTATTTCTCATAAGGATTCCTTTGAAGCCATGTTCTACTTGTACATATTTCTTTTTCAGTTCTGTTTTCTTTATTTCTGTCATTCAAATAACTCCATGCCCAATGGTACTAGCAAACTATTTTTCAATTTTCTGTTTCAAATTGTAATAAGGCTACTGAGTCTAGCTAGGTTCTTGGTCACCTCACAGGGAGATGCCCATCCCATTTGGAGCCAAATGTTAGCTCCCAAAATGACCCCATCCCTTTGGTCACATTTTGTGGTGGATAACATGGCTATTGGTAGTTTTCTCAAATTAGTTTTGAGTTTTTCTAAGCTGCAAGGTTTAGGTTTTGATTTTGTTTTAGGAATAAGATGACCCACAAAAGTCTTCTTTTCAAAATTTTCATAATTTTCTTTCAAAAACTAACGTGGGTCCAAAAGATGAGTGTTAGCTGCTGAAAGTGGCGACTTTCAACAGCTAAGGAGCGTCTCTCATAGGTCTGTGTGCTGGTGAAAGTGTTGAATTTCAAAATATCCAAAGAAGCATTGTCGCGGGTGGTGTGCTGGTGAAAGTGAAGACTTTCCACAGCTACGGAGTAGTTCTTACAGGATCGTGCGCTGATGAAAGTGAAGACTTTCAACATCTAAAGGGAGTTTTCCACAAGATCATGCGCTGGTGAAAGCGATAAGTATCAACATCTAAGGGGCGTTTTCCATGGGCCATTGGCTGGAGAAAGCAGGAATCATGTGCTTGTTATCCACGTTTCTAAAAACTAATGATGATACAATCATCCCACGTCATGCAAATCCAAATCATGCGCTGATGAAAGTGGGTAATGATGGAGACTCAGTTTTGCACGTCAAAATAGGATTACGATGCGGATCTGGTTTAGTGACGCATGCTGCACACTCATGGCGCCAGAAATGGTAATTTCAAATCCAACAACTCAGGTACAGAGGCTGTACTGTCGGGATAACAACATCAAATTAGATCATTGCTTCCATATCACATATTGTTCACAAAGGTTTGTTAAAGTTTCAAATGTTAGAAAATAGAGCCGACTCCCGAGTGCTTTCAATAGCGCAAAACCTCGGCTCGAACAACAGTTGCAGGGGTTGATATACCAGATTGTTGGGGTTTTCAAGCTACAGAATGGTGAGGAGACGCAGTGGTTCTCTACTCAGAAAAGAGCTGGACAACCTATCTTTTTTACCGACACATCCCGAAGTCCAGAAACATTTTTCAAATGCAGGGTGTATTGAATTTGTTGAGAGGTTGCAAAATGGTTGCCACCAGTCGACAGCAGAAGCTTTTGCCAAAAATTTCGATGGGAATAAGGCTCGTGTTGGGTCCTTGGAGATCTTAGTAGATGAAGCTGCCATCACTGCAGCGAACAGCCTACCAAGGACGGGCCAGAGTTGGTTCAAAACCACTGCCACCAAAAACTTGAATTTCAGGGCTTATTTAAAGGAATAGTTCAAGCACAACGCATGGAAGAAGGGCATGCCGGTTTCCTATCTTGAAGAGGAGTGGCAGGAGATGTTTAAGGGCATCCAACTCTACATTACCTCAGAGGGCAGGTATGAAAAACTCATGATGTATCATTTTAAGCTCCTGGACCATTTCACAGGCAAGACTCTCCTCAATTTGCCTTTTTTCTTACATAAGAGTTTAACTAAGGTCTGCAAGAAAATCAGGGCTCAACCCTTAAGCATGAAGAATACTCTGTGCCACTTCGGCCTCATTAAATTGATCATTCTGGAGGAATTAAAATAGCAGGGAAGGAGCTGGCAGCATTTTCTATTCTCAGCCTGTAAATGAACAGGGGAAAGGATCAAAGAAACAACTGACTCCTCAAAGTAGTTCGAGGAAGAGGAGGGCCCTGCCAGGACCTCCAGAAGATAGAATCTCTGGAGTAAAGTCCCACAAGTCAAATAAAATGTTAAGCTTTGAAACCACTACAGAACAACCCATAGAACAACCTACAGAGAAGAGAACCAATATATTAAATTTTCCCTATACAGACTCAGAATCGGAGCAACAAGATCAGTGCCCTATCACCAAGAGTCCTGAGCGGTCAACTGAGTTTGCACAAAACTATGAGACTTTTACTCATACAGAGGAAGGAGAAACATAAAAAAGCTCCAAGTCAAAGAAATCTCAGAAAATCAAGCATCTGAAAGAGGTAATTGCTCAGCAAGAGGTTTTGGAACGGGTGATCAAAGAAAGGTATAAGAAGTTGTCTGATAACTTTGCCAAAACCAATGCTGCGTTTGAGAGATTGGCTCGGGAAAGTGTTAAAGAGAAGAAAAGAAAGCAGAAACTCACCAAAGAGTACAATAGTCTATGGTGGCTTGCCAAACACCTTAAAAGGCAGATAAGAAGATTGAAACAAAAACAAAGGAAAAAATCCCATCCAGATTTGAAGGTACTTGCTCAAGTCACTGTTAATATGCAAGGTGAGAAATCAGAGACACACTGAGTTTTGATGGAATCAAAATTTTGAAGGTGAAAACTCGTTTTGGGCGTAGTTAGAGCTTTCACCAGTGCAAAGCGATATTTTATGACCCGTTAGCTGGTGAAAGGTAGCGCTTTCACCAGCTAACCAGCGAAATATTAAACGAGTTAGCTGTTGAAAGTTGGAAAAGCATTTTTGAAGCCAAGGACAGAACAGGTCATTTCTCACAGGTTATGAAGGAGTTCCAGAGTATCAAGGGAATGAAAATTGCTTGCAAAGGATTCGACATCAAAGATTTGAGAGAATTTTGGAAGCCACATGTAAAACAAACTTCCTCAAATATCGACCATGAACGTTGGAGAAACCCAACTGACAAGACAGGTGTTTTGCCACATTGCATCACATCAAAGATTCCAGGAGCTGAAGGATGCAGATGGAAAATGTTTGAGATTGAAGACAATTCGAGTTGCTAAGTTTAGTTATTAAGTCTTTATCTTCAAAGTTGTTTAGTTAGATTTGATTTGCTTTTATTAAATACAGATCCATGTTTTTAGGATCTGTAAAACAGATTGTAAGACGCTATAAATGCCTATTTTTTATATGAGATAAGGGTTCAAACTGGGAGATATTTTATGCCACTGTATAGACTCTTTTTGCAGAAATAAAGTTCAGTTTCCTTTCGTTTACAGTATCAGAATTGTTCATCTTTCATTTCTTGTACTTTGTTTCAGTTTATTTTAGTTCATAAAGACTGTTATCTCTTTATTGAGCTCATAGGCTTGAAATTAAATGATTTCTCTCTGTCTTGTATTAAGCCCTACAATCACTTGCATTGGCAATCAATAATAGTGTTCTTCATCCCCCTTTCAAATTATTTGATCTGATTATTGTTTTCTGAAAGCACTGCTTCTTTAGATGTGTGATGAGTGTTTATTTCGTTGAATCATTAAAGACCCCATTGTCCCAAACACATAAAAACCATTATTTCTAAGTTACCAAGCACCTTTGGTCTACAACCACAAAGGGTTTCTTGAAGTGATAACAGACTACACATTTTGCAGAGTTGGAAATTGTCAAAATAGGACATGATTGTTCCATAGTGCAAAGAAATGGAGGAGGCATAGGATGCTTATAGTCCGGACGATGAAGTTAGAGGAATATATGTCTGTTTGGGAGTTGAAGGAACAAACTCCAATGGGCATGGAGAAGAAATTGATAAAGAAGTGAGCATGATGAACATCATTAAAAATTTGTAGAAAGATGTCCAAATTCACCAGGCAGATAATGAAAGACTTAAGAGAGCCAAGGAGCAACAAGAATACTTCAATATGAATTTAATGAGGATCATGGAAATAATTGAAAAGAAGTTGGACAAGGAGAGTGGCTCCAGCAAATCAGGGAGCCACGGGACCCTTGAGAAGAAAGGAAGATCAAGGAGTGGTAGCAGAAATCATTAGCACTCCCAAAAGCATTATCATGGGAGAGCACATAGTAACTCAAGTCCATCCCCTGGTAGGAAACATAGGAGGTCTGGGGTGGGTGAGTTGAAAGGAGAAATGAATAAGATCAAACCTCCTACTTTTGATGGAGAGCATAAGAAGGATGAAGAGGCTGAAACATGGCTACTTGGCATGAGGAAATATTTCCAATTGCATAATTATTCTTCTCATACAGAAGCAAGAATTGCATTCTATTAGTTGAAAGGAAAGGCATCCATGTGGTGGGATCATCTTGTGCAAGTGCAACACATCAGAGAAAGGGATGTCACATGGAAGGAATTCAAGAAACACTTTGAAAAGAAGTACTTAACCAAGAGATAGTATGTCAAGAAGATGAAGGAGTTATTTGAACTTAAATTGGGCAGCATGACTATAGATGAATATCAAAGGAGATTTCTAGAGTTGTTTAAGTATGTCCCTTTCATTAGGGAAGAGACAGTCAAGATTCAGAGGTATTTGAGTGATCAGAAATCAATGCTTAGCAATTTTGCACTATGACTTCAATTTTATCAAGACCTTTTCTAACGGTGCATGTGAATATAAAAGCGACAAAAACTTAAATAATTAAGAGAATAACAGATAACACAAAGAAGTAAACCATCAACAAATTGGACACAAGAAGTTGATAACAGAGTTCGACAATCTCCCTTACGTCTCAAGGCCTTTGTCTTCAGTGAGGGAGGCTTTCTCTATTCAAAATTCAATGCTTACAATCTACATCAAAATTACATCATATAGAGCTCCGACTGACTCAGCTGTATTCTTCTCTGTCTCAGAAACCCGATGCAATAGATGACACTGAAAAATGAATATTAGAACTCTTGGAAACTACCTCCAAAGCTCAACTACTATTCACTACTCAAGACAACTTGACCTTGGCAAGCCCTTCCTCAAACTTGCTTCAATCTTCTTTGTTGCTTCTTGCTGGTTTCAAACCTCACAATGGTTTTTTTTATATAGCCATGAGGTAGGGGGATCAAATCCCAACATCCCACTTCTTGTGGCACTCAAAATGGCCCAATATCCACCAAGATATGGCCAAATTAACCAAAACTGCCCAAAAATTAGTGAGAAAATCAAATAAAATCCTTAATCCTATGGTCAAAACCCACTTTTAGCAAAATATGGGCATAAGCCCCCCAACATAGGCACGCCCCCCTAATACTTGGTCACATGGCAACTAAAAATGGCCAAGCGCCAACCCCTCCTCCATAAACCCTGATCATATTGTTAAGCCCTCGGATCCAAAGGCTAATTTGTAGCCATAACTCCCACGCCCAACAATGAAATTTTGGTTCATATGGTAAGGTGTTTGGAACCTTAGCCCATGGCCCCCATGCCCATGGCTTATCCTTGGAAGCTTCTATACTCGTTTGTTGGGTGTGGGCATATGAGGATGCACAAATTTGTGGGCTGGGGCCTAGCCCCATCCCTTTCAACCCCCGTTTAACACTTTACAGTACTTTATATAATATAAAGTAGCTATGCTACAACAAGCATCAACGTGGCGCAATGGATAACCATTCATTCTCCAAGGCGTTGCCTCCCACCGGAGGTCCCGAGTTCAAATCCTGTGAACTCAACAATTTTTTCACATGAAACTTCAACCAACACCTGGGTGCCACATGGCAACCCTAGTCTGGGCCACATGGCACCTCCTAATACACTAGACTGATGCCACTTGTCAACTTCTGATTTTCCCATGTGTCAGTGTCATACTATGACCTGTTAGCAATCGGCCATGTAAGCACACCTGCCATAGGTTAGTCAATGATTGGACCACCTATTTGCCACCCGTACCTATCTTTGTCTGCCACGTGTCACCATATGAGAGTGACATGTCAGCTGTACGGGTGCCACGTGTCACCCTTTCAGTGCTGACACATGTCACCTCTTGGTTGGTCCATGTCATTTGTACAACCTTCCAATTGTGCCGATGCCACATGTCACATTGCCATGTCATCGTGATGATATCAGCATGATGTCATGCTAACGTCAACATTGACTTTTTGACTGTTGACGTTTTGCATGTTTGACTTTTCGAACAAAACGCGATATCAGGAGCATACGATGTCTGTTTGAGTCCATTCAAGTTGTGTTGATTTCCTATCGACGAGGTGTACACACATGTCCGTTTTGAGGAAATTCTGAGAACATTGTTTTTTAGGCCTTTCTGAGCCCCATTAAGCTCCTGGATCTGAATCTGGATCACGCCTTTCCACTAAAGACCTTTTGGTCCCCAAAAGGTTTATTACATCAATCAATTATATCCTTACATCAATTGACTAATAACAAACATCCTAGAATTAACATTAACTAGACTCAATAAGTGATTTCATAAATCAAATTATGTTTATTACATCAATGAAAATGACACTGACTCGATTTACATATAGGGCATAAAATCTGCCCAGTTCTAAGCGGACGACCCATATACTCTCAACGAAGTGTCGCAGTCATTCCTCTGCTTCTCTGCATCATCCTCCTCTTGTCATCTTGTAGTATCCTTCTTCTCTTCTGTAATGTCCTTCTGTTCCTCTGCAATGGCCTTCTGTCTTTCTACAACATCTTTCTTCTGCTCTGTCCCTTCCAGCTTTGTTGAGCGTCGCAACCCTGGATGCAGCTTCCAACAATCATTTTCACAATGTCCATTCTTCTGACAATGTAAGAAAGTGTTTGTGCTCGAAGGAATTTGATGGAACCTTTCCCTGACTGAGCCAAATCCCCTTTGGATTTCTATGACTCATGCCTTGGCTGTGCTGACTTTCCTCGCAGACTCTTCTTGACCTGTAGTGTCGCGTCATCGAGTCTTGGCGTCAATTATATCCTTACATCAATTGACTAATAACAAACATCCTAGAATTAACATTAACTAGACTCAATAAGTGATTTCATAAATCAAATTATGTTTATTACATCAATGAAAATGACACTGACTCGATTTACATATAGGGCATAAAATCTGCCCAGTTCTAAGCGGACGACCCATATACTCTCAACGAAGTGTCGCAGTCATTCCTCTGCTTCTCTGCATCATCCTCCTCTTGTCATCTTGTAGTATCCTTCTTCTCTTCTGTAATGTCCTTCTGTTCCTCTGCAATGGCCTTCTGTCTTTCTACAACATCTTTCTTCTGCTCTGTCCCTTCCAGCTTTGTTGAGCGTCGCAACCCTGGATGCAGCTTCCAACAATCATTTTCACAATGTCCATTCTTCTGACAATGTAAGAAAGTGTTTGTGCTCGAAGGAATTTGATGGAACCTTTCCCTGACTGAGCCAAATCCCCTTTGGATTTCTATGACTCATGCCTTGGCTGTGCTGACTTTCCTCGCAGACTCTTCTTGACCTGTAGTGTCGCGTCATCGAGTCTTGGCGTACTTCTTGTCTCCATGATCTTTTTCCCGTATACTTTTTGTTTCCAATAGTCTACAACACAATGGTTATGGCTACTAAAAAATGTGCATGAAATCGTTCTTCTGATAAGTTCCATGACTCTAGCATGCTCATTAGTAAAGGTGGGTGAAGGGGATTTATACCTTTCAACCTTTTTACCTTTCTTCCATGACTCATTGTCCGCATCGCCGCTGGCTCGAGCTGCCTATTTGCCTTGCTGAGTTCGAAACCATTCCGGTGTCAGCTCTAGATGTTTCTCCCAACAATGGTCGGCATCATGTCCAAACTTCCTACAGTGTGTGCAACGAACCACTAGACTATCGTCCTCAGAAGATTCTCCTGTGTAACCCAATCCTTCACGGAGTGGTCATTCTCACACTTCAATCGGCTCAGCTCTGCCTTGGCCATACTTTCCAAGGCCTTTCTCTTTCCTGTATCCAAACTTGGATAACATTATCATACCAATTCTTTTGGTATGTTTCTCAAATGATGCAATATCCTGATGGTCAGAAACCACTTCTCGATCAACTACAGGTGAAGTTGGAGTGTATTGAATGCTTTCTACTGGCGAAGAGAATGTGTCAATGGCCTCTCCTACTGACTGCTCCTCAATCATAGTAGCAGAAGTATATGAATCCTCCTCATTAGATTTCCTATGGAATGGATGAGTTCCATCATCCCTAACAGGGCTTGGGCTTCTAACTAAAGGACTTCCTCCAACTGACCTTTCTTCCGTTGCCAACATCATTGTTCGCATTCTTTCCATGTCTTCCTCAAGGATATGTACCAATCTTCGCAGTTCAATAATCTCTCACTGAATCATTTGGTTAATCTCCTCGAGCTCTTCGAGTCTGGCTCTCTTCAATCTTTTCCCCATATTCACAATTCCTACAAAAGTTAGCCTGCTCTGATACCACTTGATCTGAAATCAGTGCTTAGCAATTTCACACTATGACTTCAATTTTATCAAGACCTTTTCTGACGGTGCATGTGAATATAAAAGAGACAAAAAATTAAATAATTAAGAGAATAATAGATAACACAAAGTAGCAAACCATCAACAAATTGGACACAAGAATTTGATAACGGAGTTCGACAATCTCGCCTACGTCTCCGAGCCTTTGTCTTCAGTGAGGGAGGATTTCTCTATTCAAAATTCAATGCTTACAATCTGCATCAAAATTACATCATATGGGGCTCTGACTGATTCAGTTGTATTCTGCTCTATCTCAAAAACCTGACGCAATAGACGACACTGAAAAAGGAGTAGTAGAACTTCTGGAAACTGCCTCCAAAGCTCAGCTAATATTCAATGCTCAAGACAACTTGACCTTGGCAAGCCCTTCCTCAAACTTGCTTCAAGATTCTTTGTTGCTTCTTTATTGTTTTAAACCTCACAATGGCTTGGTTTATATAGCTATGAGGTAGAGGGATCAAATCCTAGCATCCCACTTCTTGTGGCACTCAAAATGGCCCAATAGCCACCAAGATATGGCCAAATTAACCAAAACTGCCCAAAAATTAGTGAGAAAATCAAATAAAATCCATAATCCTATGGTCAAAACCCACTTTTAGCAAAATATGGGCATAAGCCCCCCAACATAGGCGCATGCCCATAATACTTGGTCACATGGCAACTAAAAATGGCCAAGCGCCAACCCCCTAGGGGCTGCACGCTGGCCCCTCCTCCATAAACCCCGGTCATATTGTTAAGCCCTCGGATCCAAAGGCTAATTTGTAGCCATAACTCCTGCACCCAACAATGAAATTTTGGTTCATATGGTAAGGTGTTTGGAACCTTAGCGCATGGCCCCCACGCCCGTGGCTTATCCTTGGAAGCTTCCGCGCTCGTTTGTTGGGTGTGGGCATATGCAGATGCACAAATCTGTGGGTTGGGGCCTAGCCCTGGCCCTTTCCACCCCCATTTAACACTTTACAACACTTTATATAATATAAAGTAGCTATGCTACAACAATCATCAACGTGGTGCAATGGATAACCATTCATTCTACAAGGCATTGCCTCCCACAGAAGGTCTCAAGTTTGAATCCTGTGAACTCAACAATTTTTTCACATGAAAATTTGACCAACACCTAGGTGCCACGTGGCACCTCCTAATACGCTAGACTGATGCCACTTGTCAACTTCTGATTTTCCCATGTGTTAGCATCATACTCTGCCCTGTCAGTAATCGGCCACGTAAACACACCTGCCACGTGTCAGTCAATGATTGGACCACCTGTCTACCACCCGTACTTGTCTCTGTCTGCCACGTGTTGCCATACAAGAGTAACACGTCAGTTGTATGGGTGCCACGTGTCACCCTTTCAGTGGTGACACATGTCACCTCCTAGTTGGTCCACATCATCTGTATGACTTGCCAACTATGCCTCTTCCATGTGTCACGCTGCCAAGTCAGTGTGATGTCATGCTAACGTCAACGTTGACTTTTTTTACTGTTGACCTATTGAGTTTTTGCCTGTTTGACTTTTCTAATAGAATGTGATATCAGGAGCATACAATGTCCGTTTGAGCCCGTTGAAGTTGCGTTGAGTTCATATCAACGAGGCCTATGCACACGTTCGTTTTGAGGACATTATAAGAATATTGACTTTTAGGCCTTTCTGATCCCCATCAGGCTCCTAGATCTGAATTTGGATCATTGAGTGGGCTGCCATATTTTATCAGTGAAAAAATCCAATATGATGATCCCAAGACTCTGGAAGAAACCATAAGGAGAGAAAAATGCTTATATGATCTACAAAGGGGGAAGCCTACTTTCCAAAGAGCTTGGAAAGACTAGAAGAATTTCAAGAAGAAGCAGAGGCAGAAGGGGAGCAAGCCACCATTTTTCAGAAATAGTCCTCAAGGACAGCCAGTTTTGAGGGAGCCCAGGATGGCTGAAGTAGGTGGGCAGAGGCCAAGGCAAACACCTATGCAATGTTGGGGATGTAATGGAGATCATAGGTATAGATATTTCCCTCATAGAAAGGACAAGACGAGAGTTGTTCACCATGTTCAACAAGAAGAAAAAATGGAGGACATGGGTAGAAGAGTACCAAGGATCTATGCAGCCCTGGACAACAAGCAAGTTGAGTTTCAATCACACATGATTTAAGTTGAAGGTATGATACATAACCATTCCTTTATTATTTTAATTGATTCAGGGGCTAGTCATAGTTACATAGATCCTAAAGTTTATCCGGATTTAGGAGCTGAACGAACTGATTAACAGACTGAATACAATAAACACAGAGATATGGAGAATAGCACAAATATCTAGTGAACAATATCTTCTATTAAATAATGAAATAGGATGAAACTGTGAAACTGCAGAATCGAAACTTGCTCAAATGGTGGTAGCTATCTCTGAGAAGGGATGTGGTTGCTACGTGCATCCGTCTGAGAAGAATGGATTACAATGAGGCTCCATAGGAAATTTTGATATTACTCATGAATGCCAAAACCTTAGACATCCAAAAACCTAACCTTATAAGGTGAAATGCCAAAATTCATGTGGGCCCTATAGGTAAGTTGGTGTAATTTGGTACCTCAACTTACTAGGGTCGTAACTTTTGCATATGACCTTCGTTTTAGGCGCGTAATAGCCCGTTCGAAAGGTCTTTCAGAGAACTACACATTTTGTCGTCAAAATCTGACTCCGTCTATAGTTTGATTGTGGAGAGCAAAAAAAACAACGTTTAGGGCCCCAAAATGGCCCTCGAAGTACAACAAGATGTGCTAACATGAAAACATACAAAATAATCCAGTTGGATTAGGCGAGAGGCCACCCGTATCCACTTGGAGGATGTGTGGGGATTCTGATAGCCCCATAAGTGTAGAACCCACAATTACAAAGCAGTACAGAAGAACGTGCTGAACAAAAATGAACACGAGGAGACAATTGGAATAGGTGGGTGGCCACCAATATCAACCTGGATCAATACTCCCCCCTTAGGAAGCAATGGTCTCCATTGCATTGAGTTCCCCCATCAGGTAAGGAAACTTCTACTAGATTTGGCCTCGAGTGAGCCATTTTCCTTGGTGTAGGAGTTGCCTTGCCTTGACAACCCGATAAAGCTGGATCTGCTGCTGGCAAGTGCCCTTGACCTGTGTGTCCATGATCTGTTCAATGGATTCTTGTTCCATGCAGTCAGGGTTGAGCTCTATTGGTGTCAGTTGTTCTACAATCTCAGAAGTGTCCAATAATGGTGGAAAATATGGCCGAAGGAGGTCCACATTGAATACTAGATGCAGACCAAGGAAGGATGGAGTGTTGAGCTCAAAAGAATTGCTACCCACAACCTTGGTGATAGTGTAAGGCCCATAACGAAGTGGGCGAAGCTTCCGAGGGGGCCCGATGAGATGCTCCTTCTACAGATGTAACCAGACTTTATCGCCAACCTGAAACTAGAGTGGTACCTTGTGTTGATCATGGCGTTGCTTGTACTTAGCATTTGATTTCTGGAAAATCTCCTGGACCTGTTGGCGGATGTGTTGAATCCGCTCAATGAATCTAGTGTCTTTGTCGATCGAAGACTGATCATTGGAAGAGTCTATTTGTGCGGTGGCAAGAGGGAGTACAACATCAATGGGTCCCAAGGGTTGGAATCCCAGACCCACCTGAAATGGGCTATGACTGGTGGAACTATGAAGAACCATGTTGTAACTGTGTTGGACATAGGGGAGACCCTCGTCCCATGTACGTGGATGCTTAGAATTGTACATGTGCAGGATGTGCACAATCATCCAATTGACGACCTCTGTTTGGCCATTGGTTTGGGGGTGGAAAGAAATGGATTTTGTGAGCTTGGTGTCCAACAGAAACTACAGACTCAACCAAAAGGTGTTGAGGAACCTATTGTCTCAGTCGAAGATGATGGTTTGTGGTATCCCAAAGTGGACCCACACTCGTTCGAAGAAGAGCTTGACAATATCTATCATTGTGACATTCTTCTTATAGGCTGTGAGGATGGCCATCTTTGAAAACCAATCAACGACCACAAACACGTAGTCATTTCCTTGCTTGGTGGATGACAAGCCAGACATGTAATCCATTGAGATGGATTCCCAAGGCTTCTTGGGAATCAGAAGAGGGGTATATAAGCCTTGCTTCTTGATGGTTGGCTTGGAAATGGCATAGGCAGTGCAAGATCTGATATACTTGCTGACGTCCTGTCGGAGTTTTGGCCAATAAAAATGTTTATGAAGAACGACCACAATTTTCTCTATACCAAAATGTCCTGCCACCCGACTGTAGTGGGCTTCCCAAATTATCTTTGCACACTCGCTTGTAGGAACACATAGATGGCCTAGGTGGCATGAAAGTTCATCTTGAATGTGAAAATTAGTGATAGTTGTTCTTGTATCCAAGAGATGATATGTGGTGACGAAGTCCAAATCTTGTTGATAAAGTTGGGGCCACTCAGAGGCTTCATGTCCACAGGAATGGATCACAGTGGTGAGTGTAGCCATAGGGGGCCGATTGAGGTAGTCAACGACATGATTGGAGATACCTGTCTTAGACTTGATGTTGAGATGTAATTGCTGCAGGTAGGTGGACCACTTCTAATGGTGGTCGTTCTGCAATTTTCCCTATGTCTGTATGAATTGCAGAGGCTTGTGATCAATGTGTATGATCGTCTCTTTCCCTAGAATGTAATGTTTCCATTGACAACAGGCTTGTACAATGGAATACATTTCCTTGTCATAGGTGGGGTATTTCCAGATAGTATCAGAGAGTGTCTCACTATGGTATACCAACAGATGCCCGTAATGAGTGAGAACTACACCCACAACATAGTCAGATGCATTAGTCTCAATCTCAAATGGTTGTTGCAGATTGGGAAAGGAGAGTACCAGAGCTGAGCACAAGCGATGCTTCAGGTCATCGAATGCCCATTGCTTCTCCTTCCCCCACACGAACTTGGCCCTACCACCACCCTTGGTCACTTGGCTGAGGGCCCATGCAATATGGGAGAATCCCAACACGAAATGTTGGTAGAAGCTGGTTAGCCCCAGAAAGCTCTGAAGCTCGGTCAGTGTGGTCGGGGCTGGCTAGTTACGAATGACTTGGATCTTAGCTAGATCAAAATTTACCCCATGCTCATCAACAATGTAGCCCAAGTATTGGACCTTGTTCACGCCAAAAGAGAATTTTTCCAAGTTGGCATACAACTTGTGCTGTTGCGGAGTGCTCAAAACCCATTGAATATGCCACATGTGCTCTTCCCATGTTCTGTTGAAGATGAGGATTTCATCCAAATATACCACCACAAAGGAGTTGGTGAAGGGTCTCAATACATCATCCATAAACCTCATGAAAGTGGTTAGTGCATTTGTTAAGCCAAAGGGCATGACTAGCCATTCGTAGAGACCTTCCTTAGACTTGAAGGTTGTCTTCCATACATCAGTTGGTTCGATGGGAACCTAGTGGTAGCCAGACTTTAAGTCAATATTGCTAAAGAACTTTTTGCCCTTGAGTTGGTCAATAAGGTCATCAATCCTGGGAATGGGGTAGCGGTTCCTGACTGTGATTTTATTTAAGGCTCTGTAATCAATGCAGAGTCGCCAAGTCTCGTCCTTCTTCTGCACTAGTACAACCGAGCTTCCACAAGGGGAGGAGTTGGGTCTGATGTGCCCCTTTTGAAGAAGATCTCATATCTGACACCTAGTTTCATCATTCTCCATTAGTGAGTGTCGATAGACTGGTCCATTAGGTAGAGGTGCGTCAGGGGTCAGATCAATTGGATGCTTGACTTGCCAATGTGTCGGTACCCCTGTAGGTGAGGAGAATATGTCTTTGTATTCTTCCACAATCCCATCCACTTGCTTCTACTGTGAAGAGAGGTGCTGTGTAGAGGCCACGGATGTGGTGGAGACCTTATTCTTACTGTGAGAATAGATCACAAAGAAGACAAACTTCCCAGTCTGTGAAATGACCTTACTGCATTTCTTAGAAGAGATTAAATAAATAGCAATAGGTGGCACTACCTCTGGGATCCTATACAATTGTCTACCCAAAGTAATAATAACACTATGAGGTCTAGACTCATACACAGCATGACAATTCCACAAATATGGTTGTTCTAAAAGAACATCACAAACTTCAAGGAGAGCAATATCACACAGTACCTCATCTTTGAAAGGCTTGATGCGTAGGGCAGATGACACTGTTGGTTGACACGAAGATCTCCTCCTTGGAAAATCCAGCCGATGGTGTAGGGTTGTGGGTCCGGTGTCGTTGGCAGATCCAGCCGCTTGATGACCTCTACTGAAATCAGATTTTTCTGACTACCGTTGTCCACAATGAAATGAATCGGAACTCCTTGAACCACATTTGCGAGTGAAAGAGGCATTCCCCTTCCTCCGGTTCTTCTGGTTCGCTCAGACAGACTTTGGTGGTAGCGATAGTGGCAATGGGTTCAACATTGATAATCCACTTCCCTCCTTCAAGATTTGACTCGGAATCAGAATCGACCTCTGACTCAGAAGCCTTCAACTCGGCCACAAGGCACTGCTTGGAGCGACATTGTTCGGTGTTGTTCCAAGGACTTTTATGGTACTCACACCATTTTTTCATGTCCTTCTTCGTCTTCTCATTTACCTTCTTGTGTTGCGGCTTAGACTAGTTTTCCTGAGGGTGACCATCTCAACTTGGTCCCTTTCTATGTGGGTTGGGGCTGCCTTTGCCCTGCTTTGGCTGTGAGGGGTTTGCAAATCCAAACTCTCACTGTTTCTGCTTACTTTTCTGCTCGATCTTGACAACATATCTATAAGCCGTGCCCAAAGCGATGATGTCCAGGAACTCCATTTCTGTTTGAATGTATATATGCAAACAATCGTGGTATTTTAACACCAGATGACGCTCAAAGTCTTTGATACCCAATTTGGTGCGTAGGGTATGGAAAATATTGGTGAAATCTGGTATTGTCTGGTCCCTTTCTTGATGTAGGGTGGTCCATCTGGTGTACTGGTCCTCGTAGCTTCCAACAAGGTAGTATTATTCTTTAATGGCATCCTGGAAGGAATCCCATGTAGGGGCCACCACAAATATTGTATATTCATCGATGACCCTTTGCTCATAGTAAGTATCCTATCGGTCTTTAACATGGGGAATAACCTTGAGGAGTGCAAAAGTGATATTTTCCCAATCGAAAAAATTGTGGAACGAAAAATATCCTTCGAGCAGATTCAACCATTTATCTACAACATCCACATATATCAGTCCTTCAAATAATGGAATATCAAAATTTACCTGTACGTTGAAGGGGGTTGCATGGCCGCTTGATGAAGATGCTTCTTCTGTGGGTAGTCGTCAAAGGATCTGCGCGAAGTTGTCCATAATTTTGTTCCTTTTTCGTGCAAGGGATTCCTTGAGCAACATTTTAATAGGATCTCCTACTTCATCATCTTTCTTTTTGTCTCCCATGGGTTGTTGTCAGGCTCAGCACGACTGAGCTGGTAATGGCTCAATTGGTTCAAGTCCCAACTTCTTGTACCCAAATCTTGTCGGGGACATGCACAAAGAAAAATAAATGAAGAGCAGACTGATCTAATACAACTGATCCGGATTTAGGAGTGGAATGAACTGATTAATATACTAAATACAATAAACACAAAGATATGGAGAAAAACACAAATATCCAGTGATCAATACCTTCTATTAAATAATGAAATAGGCTGAAACTGTAAAACTGTAGAACTGAAACTTGCTCGAATGGTGGTAGCTATCTCTGAGAAGAGATGTGGCTACTACGTGCATCCGTCTGAGCATAATGGTTTACAATGAGGCTCCATAGGACTTTTTGATATTACTCATGATTGCCAAAAACCTAGACATCCAAAAACCTAACCCTAGAAGGTGAAACGCCAAATGTCATGTGGGCCCTATAGGTAAGTTGGTGTAATTTGGTACCTCAACTTCCTAGGGCCGTAACTTTTGCATACGATCTCCGTTTTAGGCGCGTAATAGCCCGTTGGAAAGGTGTTCCAGAGAACTACCCATTTCTCCATCAAAATCTGACTCCATATATAGTTTGACTATGGCAAGACAAAAAAAAATGTTTAGGGCCCCAAAACGGCCCTAAAAGTACAACAAGATGTGTTGACATGAGAGCATACAAAATAAGCCAGTTGGATTAGGCGAGAGGCCACCAATATCCATCTAGAGAGGATGTGTGGGGCTTCTGATAGCCCCAAAAGTGTATAACCCACAATTACAAAGTAGTACAGAAGAACATGTTGAACAAAAATGGACATGAGGATCGAGTTGGAATAGGTGGGTGGCCACCAATATCCACCTGGATCAAAAGTTGTGGAAAGATTACTTTTGCCAAGAAGCAAGCATGAGAAATATTGGCTGGTATAGTTGGCTACAGGAGCCAAGAGGAAAGTTTTTGAGATGGTTAAATCATGTCCAGTGGGCATGAATGGACTGAGTACCAAGGAAAATTTGAAAATCTTGCCTTTGGGATCATATTATTGCCTAATTGGTATGGATTGGTTGGACAAACACCATGCCATCTTAGATTGTCGTAACAAGGCATTCACTTTCCTGGATGAGGAAGGAAATCAGAGAACAATCCAAGGAATTCCCAGGGCAATCACCGTCCGAGAAATTTTAGCAATGCAGTTGAAGAAGTGTTACGGGAAGGGCTGCCAAATATTTGCAGCTCATATGGAAGAGGCATCTAAGGGTAAGATGAAAAATCTGGAGGATCACATAGTCCTGGTAGATTTATAAGATGTGTTCAAGGAGGTACCACAACTACCCCCAAAGAGAGATATTGATTTCTCTATAAATTTAATGCCTGGAGCAACTCCAGTATCAAAAACTTCTTACAGAATGAGTACACCAGAGCTGAAGGAGTTACAAATGCAGCTTGAAGAGATCTTGAAGAAGGGGTACATACGCCCAAGTGTGTCACCTTAGGGTGCCCTAGTATTGTTTGTGAAGAAGAAATATGGGACCTTGATATTGTGCTTCGATTTCAGACAGTTGAACAAAGTGACTATAAAGAACAAGTATCCTCTACCAAGGATTGATGATCTCTTCGATCAGTTGAAGGATGCAAGGATATGTTCAAAGATAGATCTCAGATCGGGATACCATCAAGTTAGGATTAAAGAGGAAGACATCAATAAGACTTCCTTCAAGACAAGGTATGGTCATTATGAGTTTACAATGGTGCCATTTGGGTTATCAAATGCACTAGTTGTTTTCATGTGCTTAATGAATGGTGCATTCTGAGAATATTTGGACAAGTTTGTCATTGTCTTTTTGGATGACATCCTTGTATATTCCAAGTTAGAAGAAGAACATGAGCATCATTTGAGGATGGTGTTACACGTGCTAAGAGAGCATCAGTTGTATGCTAAATTGAGTAATTGCTCATTTTATCAAAACATAATTCACTATTTGGGGCATATCATATCTGAAGAAGGGATAGGAGTAGACCTTGAAAATATCGAGGCCATTAAAGGGTGGAAAACACCTAAGAATGTGACATAAGTCATATCCTTTGTGGGTCTAGCTGGCTACTACAGAAGGTTCATTGTAGGGTTTTCGAGAATAGCTCATCAAATCACTTCCATGCAAAGGAAGGGGAAGAAGTTTCAATGGACAACATAATGTGAAATGAGCTTCCAGCAATTGAAGTAGTTGTTAGCCAATGCTCCATTTCTACGAATTTTTTATCTGAATGAAGATTTTGTGGTTTGCACATATGCATACAAGGAAGGACTTGTTGGAGTCCTGAGTCAGAACAGTTTTGTGATATGATTTGAATCCAGGAAATTGAAAGAGCATGAAAGGCTCTATGCCACTCATGATTTTGAGTTGGCAGCCATAGTGCATGCTTTAAAGAAATGGAGGCACTACCTCATGGGAAAGAGGTTTGAGCTGAGAAAATACCATAATGGTCTGAAAGATTTGTTTGATCAACCAACTTTGAATGTTAGGCAGATTAGATGATTGAAATTCCTTTGTGAATATGATTTTGATATCAAGCACATCAAAGGAAAGTAGAACAAAGTGGCTGATGCACTCAGCAGTAGAGTGCATGAACTACATGCTGCAACCATTATCATGTAGCAAACTGACGTTAAAGGCAAAATTTTGGAAGCTGCAAAAGCAGATTTGCAGTACATGGAGATGGTAACAAAGTTACAACAAGGTAAGATGTTGCAGAAAGTTGAAGATTATAGATTGGAAGATGATGAAATACTCAGGTACAGGATCACAATTTATGTACCCAGTTCTCACAAATTGAGGAGTATGATCTTGAAAGAAATGCATAATGTACCTTATGTTGGGCACTCTGGATACCAGAAAATAGTTTCAGCAGCTAAGAGCCAATATTATTGGCCAGGCATGAAGAAAGAAATTGCAGAGTACATAGCCAAATGCTTGGAATGTCAAAGGTTCAAGGCTGAGCATAGACAACCAGCTGGGTTGTTGCAACCATTACCCATTCCTGAGTGGAAGTGGGAGGTGGTGACAATGGATTTCATCACAGGATTACCCAGAACAAACAGGCAACATAATTCCATCATGGTAGTGGTGGATAAGCTTACTAAAGCCACCCATTTTATCCCATTAAAGACTACTCACAAGGCAATTAATGTTGCATATATTTATATGAGGGAAGTAGCACGCTTTCATGGCATACCCAAGACAATTGTGTCTGAAAAAGACCCAAAGTTTACATCAATGTTTTGGAAAGGATTATTCAAAGGGTTCGGAACCAATCTGAACTTCAACACAACCTATCATCCTGGGTCTTATGAACAAACATAAAGAGTTAATCAGGTGATAGAAGATATGTTAAGAATGTATGTGATGGAAAAACGATCCAGATGGGAAAAATACCTACACTTGGTAGAGTTTGCCTACAACAATGGGTATCAAGCATCATTGAAGATGAGCCTGTTTGAAGCACTTTATGGCAGAAAGTGCAACACCCCAGTAAGTTGGGACAACCCAGCTGACAGAGCAGTGGATGGGCTAGAGTTGCTCAAGGAAATGGAAGAGCAAATGATAAATATTAAACAGAATTTGAAGGTTTCCCAAGATAGGCAGAAAATCTATGTAGTCAAAGGCAGAACCCACTGGGAGTTTAAAGTGGGTGATCATGTTTTCCTAAAGGTGAAAGACAACAGAAGTTCCCTGAAGCTAGGAAGCTATTCCAAGTTGGCAGCCAGATATTGTGGACCGTTTGAAATCCTAGAGAGGATTGGACTAGTAGCTTACATGCTTGCATTGCCTGCATCCATGAATATTCATAATGTATTTCATGCATCATTTCTCAAGAAGTATATACCCGATGCTATTCACGTGATTGATTGGAATGTGATTCAGGTGGATCAAGAAGGCAATTTGCAAGTGCAGCATGTGCGCATACTGGACTGGAAGAACAAACAACTCCAGAATCGAGTCATAAAGCTCGTAATGATCCAATGGACCTGGTACAGTCCTGAGGACGCAACATGGGAGCATGAAGATGCTATGTGGGCAGAGTACCCACGTCTTTTTGAAGATTTTGAACATCTTGTGGATGTTGTATAAATTAATTGCATTGAGGACAATGCAAAAATAAGGGGAGGGGATTGTAATACCCCAAGGCCGAGCCTCGATTGTAATTATGAATGTAACGATGTTTATAGGCTAGTGAGCCAAGTAATTCTAAGTTGGTAGGCTTATGTGTGTTTATTAGGCCGGAGAGACTAGATGCTAAGGCCAGTGGGCCATGTTTTTTTATATGTAATTACACAAATTATTAATAAAGTACATCGCTACATGTGGACCGACCACAAAGAAAGAGTTATGGGGGACTAAGCTCCACTAGGTAGGTAAAGGAAGGGACTAAGTGTCTAGAAAAAGGGGCTAAGATAGAGGGCTTACCTCTAAAAAAATATTATAATATTAATCCTAAAAGATTAAGGTTTGGATATAACTATGTTATCCTAAGTTCCTTTGGAAAAGGGTTATGAATTCCAAATGGAGGGGAATGTGCTTCATGAGCACCATGTGTCAGCCTAGGCACATGCAATATAAGTGAGAATTCATATTGTTTTAGGGGTTCTTCCCTTTGGCCATTTTTGGACCAGCGCATTGAGTAATCAGGGAGTAACCCTGTATGCCTTGTGGAATTCTTGAACTGCACCAATCCTCTACAACAGAACCGAATTGACACCCTTGGTACACCCGTGCCCTTGGGGTTTTCCTGCGCTTGTCCTGTTTGTACCGTCCCCATGCCCAGTTTCTGATGTTTCCATCAACCTTACCTCTCGAGACTGCACACACTTTGGAGCTACCCCGTACCTTTCTTGTTATCAACAGTAAACTGTATTCCTCTTGGGATGCACAACGCACTTGTACCCACCCGAGCTAGTGATGTACCTTTCTATTAGGAGAAACATCTGTTCCATACCCTAAATGTTGTTGATGCCATCACCATGCCCATGTGTTGAGGAGAGAGAGTGAAGAAGTAGGTTGTCAGGTTGTCCAGGTGAGAGTGTGTGTTGGGGAAGTGAGTTCTCCTGGAGGGAGTCTCGTAGCTGCTACAATACTCTAAGACTTTTGGTCCATCTTGTTGTTGAAGCTCTGGTAGGGAGGTGGATAGTCGATGGACTTGTGATAGTGAATGTGTACACTTCTGGGGTGAGACATGCGTGTGGGGAATGAGGGTCTGTGGGTTGTGGGCATAAGTGGCTCTTGGGAGCAAATCCTTCATGTTGATCTGTGTGAATTTCTTGTTGTCCTTGCCAAGCCTAGGAATCCCTTGCCCGGTGGAGTTTAGTCCCAGCTCGGGGGTGACCCACTGCTGAGCATGATGAGCAACGTCGTCTAAGGCTGGGAGGTTTATGGAAGGTCTGCACGCAGTTGGTGCACTTCAATAAATAGATAAGTATCTTTTTTGTGCTTCATTGTTTTAATGATGTATTAAAGTGCATGCCTGTGATTCTTGCAATAATATCACGTGTTTCATTGCATGTATGTTTCCATATCAGTTCTTTCATTTCCTATTAAATTTTATATGTGAATATCTCCGCAAGAGAAGTTTGTCTTGGTGGATTTTCCCGACTTACTTGTGGTTGGGGACGTTACAAATTGGTATGAGAGCAGAAAAACAAAGATATAGATGTGTAGGCAGTGTTACCCGACAGAGGTTTTGAGGGTCGAGGACGTTACATTAACAATATGCATAAATGGATTTTTATAGGTTGTATACTTTGAAATACAACAGAAATGCCATAGTTAGGAAATTTTGCAAAACTGTGGATACAATTTTTCAGAGCATCTATATGTTGAAGGCCTATCATTGCCTTTTTTTGTACTACAATGTTTTTATCCACACCTTTTCAATACAAATTTCCCTAGTTCTTGTTAAAACATATATATATATATATATATATATATATATATATATACACTCTTCAGTAAAGGTGTTGAGAACGATTCATAATGAGATTAATAGGATTTTTATTAAAGAAATATAAGTAGGTATAAGAAAGAGACTAATAATAAAGTAATTAAAGTGAGTTGTTGGGAAAGATTGATAATGAAAATAAAAGGATTTCATTAATTAAGTGTGAGATTTAATTAAGTATTCTACCCTACGGACTAATAAGCTAGGGCTCTAAACTTATACATAGATCATGACCCTCAAGACTTAACTTTTAACCTTCTACCCAAATCTGAAACCCCGATTTTCACATGCACACAAGAGAAGAATGGACC
>JASDQU010739497.1:44853-57203 GCA_032191745.1 Picea mariana | reverse complement strand
GGTGTTGAGAACGATTCATAATGAGATTAATAGGATTTTTATTAAAGAAATATAAGTAGGTATAAGAAAGAGACTAATAATAAAGTAATTAAAGTGAGTTGTTGGGAAAGATTGATAATGAAAATAAAAGGATTTCTCTAATTCAGAGTGAGATTTGTTGTATTTGATTCGAAAGGGATAATCTGATCTAAAAGGAATAATCATGTCAATTATAGTTTACTGAGTCATGTCACCTATCCAATATCCCAAGTCATTAAAGGCACGATTTTCCACCTTGCAACACTTTTGCCATATGTCATATGAAAGAAATGAGAGTACATAGAAACCCTAGTTTTTCAATCTGGTTAGGGTTTGATGTATCCGCATTTTGGAAGCAAGAACAGGGGTTATTTTTGTTTGATGACCTACATATATCTTAGAGTCCCTTAATAAACCTATCAACATGACTTATATTCAACTATGTATAAGCAGGAAAACAAGCAAACCCTAATATACAGGTATCAGTTTTGGGTGCTGTGAAATGTTGCATGGGGATTGTTTTTGAAGCTATGATGAGGTACATTCCAAGCTGTTTCAACTTTCAGTAGACTTGGGACATCACATTTCAACAATCAACAAAAGGTTTGCATGTGGGTTTCATGGAAACAGGGGAAAACCGAACTTGCGTAGCGATCACACGCTACACAAATGTTGTAGTTTTCAGTTGCATAGTGAGGTCGCTGTGCAAGTGTTGTAGTTTTCAGTTGCGTAGCGAGCTCGCTGCGCAAGTGTATTTTTATCATAACTCTTAAATCATGCGCACGTTTGTCGTGAAAGTTTTATAGGAGATGCATGAAGGTAATATGAATAAGCTCACTTAATTTCAGGTCAAAATGCTTCACTATTTTCAAGAAATGTGTTGGGTATATGTTATATTCTAATTTTTTTTTGCCTCGAGAAACGTGCCACATTTTACTTTGTTTTTCATGTTTCCTCGATTTTTATGTCCATTGTTGGGCGATTTTCGGCACATGGTTTTTTGCCGATGGTTTTCTATTTCTGGTTAAGGAATTAGGGTTGTTGACTAATCCAGGTCATTGGGTTAGGGTTTTGGATGCCGCTGGCTCCTATTTGTATATTGTATTGTAAACAATGTATCACTATGAATGAATATAGAATATGTTGGTTTTCCCGGTTTGGGTTTCCAAGGGAAAACTTTCTGTGTAATGTTTGTATTTTCCATTGTATTGTTTATGTTCTTTTACTGGAAATATGTTTGCAATAAATATTGTACAAGGTTAAAATCTAAAAGATGAGCCACCGTCATCTACAACCATTTTTTAAGTTTCTTAAGATCCGTGAACTGGGTTTTTCCCAAATTTCTCTAGTAGAAGCATCACGATGATATTAATTTGTTGAAGAAAATTCATCCCGACCCAGTTTATCTTTTGAGACAAAATAAAAAAATACCAACTGCAGAAATTTTGTTGTGCAAACATGCTACGCAAGTGTTGTAGCTCACAATTGCATAGGGAGTTGCGTCAACACGCTACGCAAGTGTTGTAGGTTACAATTGATGCAAAAAATGGGACTTCATCATAATAAATGCAGTTTGGATGTTCAGGATAGTCTAAAAAAACATAGTGGCTTCATCAAATATATATTTATGCAGGCTATACACATGGGGTTAAATTTAAAGTTTTGTGTCTCTAAATTAGTTTTGAGTTTTTGAAGATTGGAGTAAAGGGTAACGTTTGGAATGGAGGTTTATGTTTCTACAACTCATCAATACATTTGGAATGTTAGAACAACTAGTGCCAACCTTCAGATAGCTTGTAGTGATCAACCATATGAAGAAAACTCGAAAAGAACCCTCGTTGTGCAACCTCGTTACGCAAAGTTTGCAAGGCACATTTTTTTTGCAGTCAACTTCAAGATCGTGTTTCAAACAATTGGATATGTTTTTTGAAAAACCCAAAGAGGATTTTTCCAAGAACATCTCAATAACAAAAGCCTCTCTCATTTTTGTACAGGTGTCATATTTTGGGAGATTTGAAGGGATCTTTTCAGCCTATTTTTTAGATTTAAGTATTTAATGATTTCTTGTTTTAGTTATTATCTTTGGGCGCAGATCCTGAGAAGATGAAGAATAATTTTCGAAAACTAGAAGAGGATTTTTTCAAGCACGGTTTCATCTCTAAAAACCTCTCCTAGTTTTGTAACAACTATCGTGATTCAAGAGATATAATGTTATATTTGACCCCTATTTTCCAGCAAATTAATTCCTATTTCTTAGCAGGCAGTTTTGAGTTTGTTCCTATTTTGATGTAACTAGATCCAAAAATGAAGGAAAATGGTTGAATTTGACCTCCTCAACTTGGGGAAGAATTATTCTTATATATTTTTGTGATTTTGATTAGCAAAGGGGGTCTGGAGAGAAGGAAACTCTTTTGTATTGGATTTATTTATTTATTTATGAGCTTAATAAGATATTAGTATAGAAGTACAGAGTGCTTTCATAGCAGAGATTCATGTTGATGATGTTTTACAGTATGTGTTTTCTTATGTGATATTTTTTCTCTGTTTATCATTTCTATATAAGTCTTCTGGTATTTAAACTGGTATATGTTTGGAATTCATCCTTGTTAGGTGCTCCATCTCATGTGTAGTTAAATACTTGTTCATTTAGCTCAGATTGTATGTTCAGAATTCATCTTTACTTTGGTGCTCTGTTCATAGAAATTTGCCATTGTCTATTATTCCTCTAAAGTTATATCAAGAATTCATCCATAACTAGATGCTCTTGATATAATGGGTTGTTGATTTCTTCATTTCTGCTACCATGCTATACACGATATATTCACTGTACAACATTGTCTACCTTGCCTTTGTTCCCTGGAATACTCATCAACCAGTCACTTATATTTATCATTTGTATTATTTGGAATCCATGCCCAATGTATTTCCTTTTTCTTTGGCCAAAAACTTCATAAATTTTCTCTTTTACTAAAGACCTAACCTCTGTTTCATTGAAAATCTGTGAGAGAGCCCTCTCTGGGTTGGAAGGGATAGATTCCAATCTACAAGTTGGTTTTTGGTTACCTCCAGATTGCTTTGATACATCCCAAAGAAATTACAGAGTGATAACATAATATAGTTTTGAGTTTATTCTATGTCCGAGTTTTGAGCAAAGGTGCATTGTGCAACATATTGTAATTCTAAGGTTTTATATATAAAAGATATGAAGTTCTATGGCTGTCATATGTGTATGTCCTGCACAATGTATATCTCTGATATGATGGAATGATTCCATTAATAAAGATATGACGGTTTTGATCCATTCTGTGTATGTGATGTATGATTTGAATATGTGTGTGTATTATTTTAATTCTTAGTCTATAGTCAATCATATATGAGTTACATGGATGCCAATTGCAATGATTGCTCGTGTGTTTAAACCTTCATCCCTGTCCCATGACCCTATGGTCTCTGTGATCTCTCTGCATCTGGGGTGAGACCTTCATCAACCTTGTTTAAGGATTGATATCTCAGTGCTTTGGGGATTTTTTTGGACAAATTTGGACGAACCCTAGGCCTAAAACTCCCCAGCATTAAGAAGGGTGGGACACACACAAGCATGGACCGGAATCTCCCAACAAACACCTCAACATATCCCCCATATAGAGCACCTCACTACTCTCGATGCAATTAATATTGACGACGACTGTTAATATTCACCAAAATTAACTTATTATTGATCCGAAAGGGATTTTTTAAATTTTTTATAATTTTAATAAGTTAATGATTTGAGAAGATGGATATTGCAACAAATATATTTTATAAGAAATTAATTTGAAAATTTTGATTATAATGTTTTACAAATAAAGAAATAATTCTATGGAAGAGATGTTGGGCGAGATTGGGGATGTCTTTTTCTGATGTTTTTTCATGCAGGTGGTTTCTCAACCTTGAGGCCACCGATCTTGCAGTAATATCTATGGTTTTCAATCAACTCTCATCCCTTGAGTGGTTTTGCGCTAGGATTGTCCTATCAATGTGCTATGGATATTGATGACCTAAATTTTGAGGAGGACTTGTGTTCTATCAAGGAGATATTTCGTTCAAACACAAAGTTTATTACTTTTCAGAGGGACCATAGGGCCCTTTCCTCGGAGGATCACAAACTGTCAATGGAGGCACGTGGAGGCCCAAATTTCGTAGAAGGATTAGTAGGTACATCTTATCCATGTGCCATGCAAGGTGGTGGGATTTGTGAGTCAGATGGATTTTACTCCATCATTTCTCCCTCGCATAGAAATCCCCCCCAGCTTCCTTCTCCTCAGTAGTCTTGCCCGATCCCTTCCTTTGGATTTCTGATTCTCCTCTAGTCCCCTAGCCGAAGAGTTCAAATCCTATTTCTGTAAAAAAGAACAACAAATGCAACAGGGCTCGTAACAAGAGGATAAAAATGGTGGTGGGCAAGGATGTAACAGTGGAAAATTTGTTGGAGCTTCTTTGGAAAATAGTTGTCGGGTGCTTTTGTAGGAAGAATGTCTACCTTAAGAGTTTTAAGATTTGGCTTGATGACACTTTGTAATATCTCAAATCCACAGATCTAGATATTAACTCTTTACTGACCCTGTCTATCGCATATCTGATACTCTTTGGGTGGTTGAATGGGTTATTTAGGTTTCTGATCGTGTTTGATAACTTGAATTTAACATGCGTGGTGATTTTGCATGTGGTTTCATGTGGAAAAACTTGTTTAAGATATATTGAATAGTCAAGAAATTACAATAATGACATGCGTGTATGAAACTTCACACACAAACTGCATGCATGTAAAAATAACCAAACTGATCTTCAGTTAGACCTTCAAATGACTAGATCTATACTTTAATACTAGTAAAAGCATGGAACAATACCTAGAACTAACATGTGTCACTAGATCATTGGCATGCAAGCTTGATTTATGACATGCGTGGTTTTACTGCTGCGTGAAATGTTAGATCTGCTGTTGGAATATGAATCTGATGCATGCATGAGAACGACTCATCCGAATATGTTGAGATCTGTCCCAATGAAGTTGCCTTCTTCCCTAGAAGACTCTCCCTTGATGGAGTTGTTGTTGCTAGGCTCCTAGATCTCTCTGTCACTGCCGAAAGTAATTTGTCCAACTGCCGGGAATGTCATCACACTGGCTAAAATTGAAGGAACCGCCCAAGTATATTCCATTGTTAGAATATGATGGAACCTATCTCGGATGGATCACCCTACCCCCCTCTCCAATGGGTAGGAAGGAATCTAGCTTTCTATCCCTTTGGATGAGTAGATCTGAGAATCTATGATCTCTCCTCTATCTGTCAATCACATTGCAACTCCACTGACTGAATGTGATGCCATGATGGCTAGAAGGATCAGAAAAATGTGTTGGATGGCTCAAATGAAGCGCCTTCCCATAATATCAAATGGGTTCTGAGGGTTTATGTTCACTAGGGCTCCTCAAGAAGAGCGACCCACAATATCTATGATGTCTTCTCTAGAGCTCACACTGGAATTTGTTTGTTGGAGTTGGATCTCTAATCTCTATGCTCAATCTGACTATAGATATTTAATGAAAGCAATGGAATACCTATGTGGTCTCCCTGACTGGCTAGGGTGTGTATCTCAACACCGAATCCAATCCCTCGGTGTCTTCCTCCTAGAATCCACAAGTATCCTCAAATTTGCCCAAATCTGGGTTTCTCCTCAGAACTCTGGTTTCAATTCTCAAATCATCAATAATGAGCCATTAGGTTGTTTTCCTCTCCTTATATCCACTAAAACCCTAATTCTTTGTTGAATTTTCACTTAAGTGATTTTCCTAAGTTTTCTGATTAAATATTCACTTAAGTGCTTAATTGCCCTTTTCCACTTAGTCACTTAATGTCACTTTCAAATTATAACATTTCCCTAGTGAAATGACATCAAATGAACATTTTCACTTGTTTCTTCCTGGCTATAGTCTAAAGGGGATGTTTAGACTACTAAGCCCTCCTCTTTGTATTCCTCACTTAGAAAGGGACATTACAGTCCTCCCTTCCCGATATTTTTTGTCCTCAAGCAACATCAATATAGGGTGCTGCAAAATCCGATCACTCTAGCAAGTAGCATCCTCTACTGGAAGTCCCCTCCATCTGACCAAACACTCTCTGATGAACCAGCCCCTCAATTTCCTCCCTTTTAACTCCAATATATCCTCCAGAACCAACTATAGTTGTCCCTCATCCAAAGGCGATAGTTCCTTAGAAGTTCTAATGAATTGTCCCACTGCTTTCTTGAGGCAAGAAACGTGGAACCCATGAATCTGGCTCCCCTCTGGTAGTTCTAACTCATAGGCCACTTCACCTACCCTTCTTATGACCCTGTATGGTCCATAGAATCTAGGTGTAAGCTTCTCTTCCTCACTCTTCTTCAAATATGACTGCCTATATGGTTGTAGGCTCATAAATACTAGATCCCCAACCTCAAAGCTACGCTATATCATGTGTTTGTTTGCATTCATCTTATGTCAATTTTGCGACACCTGTAGATTCTTCTTTAATACCTTGAGAATATCCAGACTCTTTGCTATCCATTCTTTGGCCTTAGGATCCCTTCTGTTAGCACATAAACTTATCAGGGTCTTGTGAGTCTGGTTTTTCTCCCTAGGACTGTAATTTTTCTTGTTTCTCTCCTTTTGCAGACTCAATCGTAGGTTTTCCTTTCGGTTCATAGTTTTCAACTGTTTGTCTTTGTCTTCACCCATTTGATATTCTTGCTTTTCCTTAGTATCCTTCTTGAGAAATATTGGCCCTTAGCCTTCATGTTTTCCCTAAGGCTGATCACCCCTCTTTTTTCCTCTGCCACTGATTCTTTTGTTTTCCCAAGCCCTCAACCAGTTATCTGAGTAATTGTTCACAGGTTGCGGTTATGACCACCAAGCGCAAAACTTGGAGTGGTTTTATGTGGACTCAAATCAAGCGAGCAAGCAAGATTAGTTTCCAACGACGAAGATCCAACAGGAAGATCATATCGACAACGATCTGGTGATCGGGATCCTGCAGTTGCATGAAATATAGCGCTAGAGGTCCGAAATCGTGAGGTCCATCCTGGCTGTTGGTGCTGCGAAGAACATGTGGTGCGTGATTAGTGTTTTGTGATTTTTGCGAGATGGAGAGGTCAAGGAGAAAGTCATCAGAACTCGTGAAATGAAAAATTGCGATAAGATCATAGCCATTGATCAAAGAAGAGAGTTGGACCGTTGGATCATCTTTTTGCGATTTCATGAGTTAGGAAAGTAAGAGGGAAGAGTTTTTAAGATTCGCGAAGCACGATGTCCCGAAGTGTCTATGTTGTCTGGGCTGTCCGATCAAAAGGGACACTGGTCACCTGATCCGAGAGTCGTGATTTCGTAACTCAGAGGTTTGAGTATAGAACACAACATAAGTTCGTGAAACGTGAAATCATGCCGCGCCTGAAATAAGTACGAGGTCATGGCTCGAAGTCACGCGGGGCAAGGAAAAGAGATGCACCAGGAAACAAACCGCCCGAGTCAGTCACCGAGAAAGATATGCATGGTCTCAAGGTGCTAGAATTGACTTAAAGAGTCGTGAGCTTGCTTGGAACATTCATGGGTCTCAGATATCACCCTGATCCCTATGAAAGCAGTTAATGAAAATGAGGAAGGTGGTTGAAACCTTTTTTCACCACATAAATGGAAAGCATGGAAAATCTGGCCGTGGAGGGAAAACTATTAGCCAAAAGTTCCCCTGCCATGGATTTTCTGATGAAGCCCATACTCATCTGATCTTGTGTCTGTTAGAAGAATACAGTTGTAGCCTGATAGGAGAAAATGCAGATGACAAGCCTTGAATGAAATAACTTGAGTGTGCTTCTGATGGGAGCAAGTTGTTTTTGAGTATAAATATTCAGTTCTGATATTTTGTTATGGTCGATGGTAGATCAAAACTCCCTTATTGTAAATTTTCAATGAACACTCTAGCTCTCTGGTCATGCTTTGTAGTCTGAGATTTCTTTTTTAATGACAGTCAACTTTCTTACTTCCTCTTGTTTTCCTCCGATACTGAAAGAATTCATGATTGACCGATTCACTTGAATTATTGTGACTGCATTGTGATGAAAGTTAGATTGTAGTGCTGTTATAATTCCTTTTAGTTCATTTGAGACTTAGATTTAAGAAGATTTTGTGTCTAAGTTTTTCCTCCCGGGCTTCTTGAAGACCTGATGCCTACGACATAACTATACTTTTCCTCACCAAAGTCTTCCTCCTCCTCACCCTTACTACAACCTACTGACTGAAGTTAAACCATACCTCACCTTCTTGTGCATATCAGTCCAGTCTTCTGAGTTAAGACGATATTTTATTGAGATTGCGCCCATTTGACCTTTTTTATAACCAACCTGTGACGTAAATATTGATGTGTATCAGACTTACCTCTACTGCAATATAGAGGTGACTTCTGGTGCTAACATTTCTGGCACCATTGCCGGGGACGGAATTGACGATTTTCCCTGGGATTGAACGACAAAGCTTATTAGTTCTGAAGGTGCATCAGAAATTAGTACATCAAATATTGCAACTTTGCACCTGGTGACTCTACTATGGTAAATCCATTGGTGCAAATCCACCGGCGACTCCGTTGTTTCAGCTGTGGCTTCTAGAGGTAGACACACGAGGTCTACTCCACAATTGCCTCTAGTGACTCCTGAAGCCGACCCAGAGAAAATTTTCAAAAGAAGAAAGACCCTTCAAGAAGTTACCTCAGCTGTTGAACCAAGTATTTTTGATAATTTTCACCATTCTCATATAGCAACTCCAATAGCTATTTCTCATTTTCCTGTTACACCCTCTGTTGGAGTTTCTAGAGTTTTAAATTTTGGGAGTGTTCCTGTTGAGTTTTCCCCTCCTGGCCTGGGATTGGAGGAAGAAATCCTTGTCACTCCTCTCTCCCTTGAAGTTGTACCATGTTTTAGCCCTAGGACCGCAGAATATTTTCCCACTCCGGGCTATACCACCCCTCCTCCTGTTAGAGTTACTGGTTTTACAGAAAGGGAAACTCCTGTTCCCTCAAGCCTTGTAACCTTTTCTTCAAATCCTCTGCTATTTCCCTTTCCTCCTAGAAGATCAGTTCTAGTCTCCTCTGCTCGAACCCCTTCCCCTCCTAGTTCTCCTCCACCTATTATCCCTATGACAGGTGCCAATGCCCCTAGAAACATAATGGATGCCATAGTGGCTACAAGATATGCCCCTTTAGTCCTATCTCAACCCATGAATGCTCTTCCTACTGGAGATTACCTAAAGTATATTCCTAAGTTCATGGGAGAGGAAGACATGACCACTGAGGAACACCTTGTTTCCTTCTATAGTTATGTAGACTGTCTGAACATTGAAAATGAAGATGTCTGGATGAGAGTCTTTGTCTAGAGCCTTGATGGTGAGTTTAGGAAATGGTTTAGGGGATTGACCCCTGGATCTATTGATGGGATCAAGGCTTTAGATGATGCTTTATTGAAGCAATGGGGGATAAAAAAGACTTTTTGTATTATATCACAGAGTTTGGGTCCCTAAAGAGAAAGGAGGGAGAATATGTCTCTGACTTCTCCAAAAGATTCAAAAAATGTACAATAAAATCCCTGTTGAGATAAAGCCTACATAAACCTCTGCCAAAATCACTTATGCTAGTGATTTTGACCCTGATTTCTGCCTCCTACTTAGAGAGAGAAGAGCTACTTCCCCTACTCATATGCAAGATGCAGCCCTGGAAGTAGAATCCAATGTGTTGACAGTTGACAAGCTTAAGAGAAAAACTGATAGAGACAGAGGAAGAGGAAGATCCGAGGCCTCAACTTCTGGTTCTTCTGCATCTCACCATCAAGTAGATGAATTGACCATAATGGTGAATTCCCTATCTGTAGAAATGGAGAAGATGAAATTAAAGGGCAATCAAGGTTATAAGAATGTCCCAAATACTGATAACAGAGGCAACTTCAGAAGGCCGAATAACAATTCCCCTCAAATACTCATGAGAGAGCCCAGAAACAGAGAGAGGGATGATCAGAAAATTCAAACCCCCCTCCAAAATAACATTGTTGCTGATGAGGAAAGGGAAGAAGAAGAGTTTGACCCTAAAATTCATTGTATTGGAGACACCTCCCCTTTTCCCCATTTAACTCAATCTGCATACGAGGAGTCCCTTATAGATAGTCAAATAAATGAGTTGAGTAAGGGGGAGAAGGCAAATAGTGGTCCCAACAAATACAACCTTCGATCTAAGAAAAAAGAAGGGAAGTTTGACGTCCTTGATCCAGCTCCCAGAGTAGAGAAGCATGCTAAAGATGCAACAAACAACAACAAAGAAAAGAAGTCTCAGAACCCCTCATCGATACCCAAATACCCATTCCCAGAATTGAGAGAAATTCTAAAGCCCACCTCCTCTTTCAACTTTGAGCATGAAATTCAAAAAATCAGGATCCTCGAAGCTCCTCTCGAAATCAGAAAGCATGAAGATTTCAAAAGAATCCTCTCTAAATGGTTGTTGCTTGAAACCCCAAATCATCCCACAGACTCAATCAACCTACAAGATGAAAATACAACAGTCACCCTAGGTCCTATGATAGAAGATAGAGATGATTCATCTCCTCCCTTATATACATCCTTGAATATGCATGATAAGGTGTTGCATAATTGTCTGATGGATTTAGGGGCGTCTCATAATCTTATGCCCAAAATTATCATGGAAGAACTAGGACTAGAGATCACAAAATCATACCATGAATTGTATTCCTTTGACTCTAGGAAAGTACAATGTCTTGGGGTCATCAAAGATCTAGTTGTGACCTTGTTTCAACTACCCATGAAAAGTGTGGTCATGGACATTGTGGTAGCTGATGTTCCTCCCAAGTTCGGCATGCTGTTGTCAAGGTCATGGATAAAAAGACTTGGGGGAACCTTATAGATGGACCTCACATATGCTACCATTCCAGTGTTTGTAGGGGAGCATAGAAGACTGTACAGGGAAGTTCAGTTGGCCTACATTGTCAGTGATGAAGCATACCCTACCAATCATCGTATCTTTACACTCGACACTGATTTGGGATCTAGTTTGTTACAACTCACTGATGCTCCTAAAACCCCTCTTGGAATTAGAAAGCAACCCATTTGTTCTCATGAAATACCTCCCCCAACTACTTCTGTGTGGAAGATGTTCTTCGATGTAGCCTCTTCTAGGGAAGGTGCTGGTGCCAGAGTAGTTTTTGTATCACCTTGTCAAGAAGCCATATCCCTGTCATACAAGTTAGAGTTTGAAACTACCAATAATGTGGCAGAGTATGAGGCTCTTGTTTTGGGTTTGAGGGTTGCGAAAGACATGGGAATTGAAGAGCTAGTAGTATTTGGAGATGCTGAACTAATTGCTCACTAGGTAAAAAATGTTTATCAAGCCAAGCACCCTCGGCTTAGAAATTACAGAAATGAGGTGTGGGATCTGGTCGACAACTATTGGTTGTGGAGCCTGATTATCTTCCTGATTTAGAGGTCTTTTACTTTCATCCGTGTTTATACCCCATGAAGTATTTACACCCTAGAAGTATGTACACTCTTCCATGCGGGGGAGTGCAGAGGGGGGGTACCCCCTCTGCGGGGTCCGGGGGGGCTATCCCCCCGACTGGGGGGTCTGGGGGCAAGCGGGCCCCCATTAGGGGTTTGGAGGCGAAGCCCCCGAAGTAAAAATTGCCTTGTAAAAGTATATTGTAATTTCATTGTAAATCTGGACCGTTCATTATAAGGTCGCAGATCTAACGATAGAGATTATGTTAGGGTTTTTTGCCCTAGAAGGCAACCCTCTTTTATGAGGGAAATGTATTGCGGCTATGTAGGTTGGTGAGTATTGTATTATGAGAGAGGAGACTATGAGAGAAAGAAGAGGAAGTTACAGCGGGTTTTGCTGTAGGTCGTATCCCTTCATTTTGCTAGATAATAATAAAGAAAGGACCTGGCAATTTCTCTGGTGGACGTAGCCCACACTGGGTGAACCGCGTAAATCTGTGTCTCTCTTGTATTGTGTATCTTTTGTGTTTTGTTTCCGCATTTGTTTTATTTTATTGCTCCATGGTCCTATTTTTATAACAACTGGTATCAGAGCATAAGGTAACTCGTAGGAAAAGAGGGTTCCTGGTTCGAGTGGGAGCAATGTCGGAAGGTGGAAAGTTTAGGGTCGAGAAATTTAATGGCCAAAACTACCAGTTATGGAAGATGCAGATGGAAAATTATTTATATCAGAAGGATCTATTCCTACCATTGAGTGAAGTAGCAAAGAAGTCGATGGCCATGA
>JASDQU010739497.1:31864-44513 GCA_032191745.1 Picea mariana | reverse complement strand
TTTTCATTAACTTCAATATGAACCAACTTACAATGATTTCTGAGGCCGGTCACCGTTCCACGATCCTGATCCTGGGCTCTTCCTCTTCTTTTTGTCCTCCAACTGCTGCTGCATGAATTTCTCCTAAAGCATGAGGCAAGGCTAAAGGGTTGGGACAAAACTGGCTTGGCAATTTGGCAGAGTTTCTTTGCTATGATTTTCCTCCTTTGAATAGTACCCCTACCCCTCCTTTTATAGGCTAGAAGGAGCTAGGGTTTTTGGCGAACTCTCGGCCATGCATGGCTCGGAGTTCTAGTTAACTGACAAAAAGCTCTTCGTTCCGGCGGAAACTTCCCTGATTTTTTGCTTTGTTAGGTACCCGCGGGCTGTTTTGGGTTAGCCCGCGGATGCCCGCGTGCAGTATAAGGATAGCAAGCGGATGCCCGTGCCCAGTGAGAAGTTAGGGCACGGGTTGCTTGTTTTAAGTGGTTTTTTGAGGAATTTCTCAGCATGGCTTTGGCTAGGAAGAGGCATGAGTAGGCCTGATGCCAGGTAAGCAGGGATAGTGCAATTTAGGGTTATAACAATAATGAAAATAAAAGGATTTCATTAATTAAGTGTGAGATTTAATACAATTGTTATGGGATAATAATAGAATAAAATAAAATAAAAGGATTTCTCTATTTCAGAGTGAGATTTGTTGTATTTGATCCGAAAGGGATAATCTAATCTAAAAGGGGTAATCATGTCAATTATAGTTTACTTAGTCATGTCACCTATCCAATATCCCAAGTCATTAAAGGCACGATTTTCCACCTTGCAACACTTTTGCCATATGTCATATGAAAGAAATGAGAGTACATAGAAACCCTAGTTTTGCAATCTGGTTAGGGTTTGATGTCTCCGCATTTTGGAAGCAAGAACAGGGGTTATTTTTGTTTGATGACCTGCGTATATCTTAGAGTCCCTTAATAAACCTATCAACATGACTTATATTCAGCTATGTATAAGCAGGAAAACAAGCAAACCCTAATATACATGTATCAGTTTTGGGCACTGTGAAATGTTGCATGGGGATTGTTTTTGAAGCTATGATGAGGTACATTCCATGCTGTTTCGACTTTTAGTAGGCTTGGGACATCACATTTCAACAATCAACAAAATGTTTGCATGTGGGTTTCGTGGAAACAGGGGAAAATAGAACTTGCGTAGCGATCACACGCTACACAAATGTTGTAGTTTTCAGTTGCATAGTGAGGTTGCTGCGCAAGTGTTGTAGTTTCCAGTTGCGTAGCGAGCTCGTTGCGCAAGTGTATTTTTATCATAACTATTAAATCATGCGCACGTTTGTCGTGAAAGTTTTATAGGAGACGCGTGAAGGTAATATGAATAAGCTCACTTAATTTAAGGTCAAAATGCTTCACTATTTTCAAGAAATGTGTTGGGTATGTGTTATATTCTAATTTTTTTTCCTTGGGAAATGTGTCACATTTTACTTTGTTTTTCATGTTTCCTTGATTTTTGTGTCCATTGTTGGGCAGTTTTTTGGCACATGGTTTTTTGCCGATGGTTTTCTATTTCCGGTTAAGGAATTAGGGTTGTTGACTAATTCAGGTCATTGGGTTAGGGTTTTGGATGCCGCTGGCTCCTATATGTATATTGTATTGTAAACAATGTATCACTATGAATGAATATAGAATATGCTGGTTTTCCCGGTTTGGGTTTGTAGGGGAAAAATTTCTGTGTAATGTTTGTATTTTCCATTGTATCGTTTATGTTCTTTTACTAGAAATATGTTTGCAATAAATATTGTACAAGGTTAAAATCTAAAAAATGAGCCACCGTCATCTACAACCATTTTTGAAGTTTCTCAAGATCCGTGAACTGGGTTTTTCCCAAATTTCTCCAGTAGAAGCATCATGATGATATTAATTTGTTGAACAAAATTCATCCCGACCCAGTTTATCTTTTGAGACAAAATAAAAAAATACCAAGTGCAAAAATTTTGTTGTGCAAACATGCTATGCAAGTGCTGTAGCTGGCAATTGCACAGGGAGTTGCGTCAGCACGCTACGCAAGTGTTGTAGGTTACAATTGATGCAAAAAATGAGACTTCATCATAATAAATGCAGTTTGGATGTTCAGGATAGTCTAAAAAAACACAGTGGCTTCATCAAATATATATTTATGCAGGCTATACACATGGGGTTAAATTTAAAGTTTTGTGTCTCTAAATTAGTTTTGAGTTTTTGACGATTAGAGTAAAGGGTAATGTTTGGAATGGAGGTTTATGTTTTTACAACTCATCAATACATTTGGAATGTTAGAACAACTAGTGCCAACCTCCAGATAGCTTGTAGTGATCAACCATATGAAGAAAACTCGAAAAGAACCCTCGTTGTGCAACCTCGCTACGCAAAGTCTGCAAGGCACATATTTTTTGCAGTCAACTTCAAGATCGTGTTTCAAACAATTGGATATGTTTTTTGAAAAACCCAAAGAGCATTTTTCCAAGAACATCTCAAAAACAAAAGCCTCTCTCATTTTTGTACATGTGTCATATTTTGGGAGATTTGAAGGGATATTTTTAGCCTATTTTTTAGATTTAAATATTTAATGATTTCTTGTTTTAGCTATTATCTTTGGGCACAAATCCTGAGAAGACTAAGAATAATTTTTGAAAACTAGAAGAGGATTTTTTCAAGCACGGTTTCATCTCTAAAAACCTCTCCCAGTTTTGTAACAACTATCGTGATTCAAGAGATATGATGTTATATTTGACCCCTATTTTCCAACAAATGAATTCCTATTTCTTAGTAGACAGTTTTGAGTTTGTTCCTATTTTGATGTAACTAGATCCAAAAATGAAGGAAAATGGTTGAATTTGACCTCCTCAGCTTGTGGAAGAATTATTCTTATATATTTTTGTGATTTTGATTAGCAAAGGGGGTCTGGAGAGAAGGAAACTCTTTTGTATTGGATTTATTTATTTATTTCCAAGCTTAATAAGATATCAGTATAGAAGTACAGAGTGCTTTCATAGCAGAGATTCATGCTGATGATGTTTTACAATATGTGTTTTCTTATGTGATATTTTTTCTCTGTTTATCATTTCTATATAAGTCTTTTGGTATTTAAACTGGTATATGTTTGGAATTCATCCTTGTTAGATGCTCCATCTCATGTGTAGTTAAATACTTGTTCATTTAGCTCAGATTGTATGTCCAGAATTCATCTTTACTTTGGTGCTCTGTTCATAGCAATTTTCCATTGTCTATTATTCCTCTAAAGTTATATCAAGAATTCATCCATAGCTAGATGCTCTTGATATAATGGGTTGTTGATTTCTTCATTTCTGCTACCATGCTATACACGATATATTCACTGTATAACATTGTCTACCTTGCCTTTGTTCCCCGGAATACTCATCAACCAATCACTTATATTTATCATTTGTATTATTTGGACTCCATGCCCAATGTATTTCCTTTTTCTTTGGCCGAAAACTTCATAAATTTTCTCTTTTACTAAAGACCTAGCCTCTGTTTCATTGAAAATTTGTGAGAGAGCCCTCTCTGGGTTGGAAGGGATAGATTCCAATCTGCAAGTTGGTTTTTGGTTACCTCCAGATTTCTTTGATACATCCCAAAGAAATTACAAAGTGATAACATAATACAGTTTTGAGTTTATTCTATGTCTGAGTTTTGAGCAAAGGTGCATTGTGCAACATATTGTAATTCTAAGGTTTTATATATAAAAGATATGAAGTTCTATGGCTGTCATATGTGTATGTCCTGCATAATGTATATCTTTGATATGATGGAATGATTCCATTAATAAAGATATGACGGTTCTGATCCATTTTGTGTATGTGATGTATGATTTGAATATGTGTGTGTATTATTTTAATTCTTAGTCTATAGTCTATCATATATGAGTTACATGGATTCCAATTGCAATGATTGCTCGTTTGTTTAAACCTTCATCCCTGTCCCATGACCCTATGGTCTCTGTGATCCTCTCTGCATTTAGGGTGAGACCTTCATCAACCTTGTTTAAGGATTGATATGTCGGTGCTTTGGGGTTTTTTTGGGACAAATCTGGACGAACCCTAGGTCTAAAACTCCCCATCATTAAGAAGGGCGAGATGCACACAAGCGTGGACCGAAATCTCCCAACAAACACCTCAACGTATCCCACATATAGAGCACCTCACTACTCTCGATGCAATTAATATTGACGCTGACTGTTAATATTCACCAAAATTAACTTACTATTGATCCGAAAGGGATTTTTAAATTTTTTTATAATTTTAATAAGTTAATGATTTGAGAAGATGGATATTGCAACAAATATATTTTATAAGAAATTAATTTGAAAATTTTGATTATAATGTTTTGCAAATAAAGAAATAATTGTATGGAAGAGATGTTGGACGAGATTGGGGATGTCTTTTTCTGATGTTTTTTCATGCAGGTGGTTTCTCGACCTTGAGACCACTGATCTTGCGGTAATATCTGTGGTTTTCAATCAACTCTCATCCCTTGAGTGGTTTTGCGCTAGGATTGTCCCATCAATGTGCTATGGATCTTGATGACCTAAATTTTGAGGAGGACTTGTGTTCTATCAAGGAGATATTTTGTTCAAACACAAAGTTTATTACTTTTTAGAGGGACCATAGGGCCCTTTCCTCGTAGGATCACAAATTGTCAATGGAGGCACGTGGAGGCCCAAATTCCATAGAAGGCTCGATAGGTACATCTTATCCATGTGCCATGTAAGGTGGTGGGATTTGTGAGTCAGATGGATTTTACTCCATCATTTCTCCCTCGCATATAAATTCCCCCCCGCTTCCTTCTCCTCAGTAGTCTTTCCCGATCCCTTCTTCGGATCCCTTCCTTTAGATTTCTGATTCTCCTCTAGTCCCCTAGCCGAAGAGTTCAATCCTATTCCTGTAAAAAAGAACAACAAATGCAACAGGGCTCGTAATGAGAGGATAACAATGGTGGTGGGAAAGGATGTAACAGTGGAAAATTTGTTGGAGCTTTATGGGAAAATAGCTATCGGGTGCTTTTGTAGGAAGAATGTATACCTTAAGAGTTTTAAGATTTGGCTTGATGACACTTTGTAATATCTCAAATCCACAGATCTGGATGTTAACTCTTTACTGACCCTGTCTGTCACATATCTGATACTCTTTGGGTGGTTGAATGGGTTATTTAGGTTTTTGACCGTGTTTGATAACTTGAATTTAACATGCATGGTGATTTTGCATGTGGTTTCATGTGGAACAACTTGTTTAAGATATATTGAATAGTCAAGCAATTACAATAATGACATGCGTGTATGAAACTTCACACATAGACTGCATGCATGTAAAAATAACCAAACCGATCTTCAGTTAGACCTTCAAATGACTACATCTATACTTGAATACTAGTAAAAGCATGGAACACTACCTAGAACTAACATGTGTCACTAGATCATTGGCATGCGAGCCTGATCTGTGACATGCATGGGTTTACTGCTGCATGCAATGTTAGATTTGTTGTTGGAATATGAATTTGATGCATGCATGAGCACGAATCCTCCAAATATGATGAGATCTATCCCAATGAAGTCACCTTCATCCCTATAAGACTCTCCCTTGATGGATTTGTTGTTGCTAGGATCCTAGATCTCTCTGTCACTGCCGAAAGTAATTTGTTCAACTGCTGGGAATGTCATCACACTGGCTAAAATTGAAAGAGTCGCCCAAGTATATTCCACTGTCAGAATATGATGGAACCTATCTTGGATGGAGCACCCTACCCCCCTCTCCAATGGGTCATAAGAAATCTTTATTTCTATCCCTTTGGATGAGTAGATCTGAGAATATATGATCTCTCCTCTGTTTGTCAATCACGTTGCAACTCCACTGATTGAATGTGATGCCATGATGGCTAGAAGGATAAGAAAAATGTGTTGGATGTCTCAAATGAAGAGCCTTCCCCTAATATCAAATGGGTTCAGAGGGTTTATGTTCACTAGGACTCCTCAAGAAGAGCGACCCACAATATCTCTTATGTCTTCTCTAGAGCTCACACTGGAATTTGTCTGTTGGGATGGATCTCTAATCTCCGTGCTCAACCTGACTGTAGATATTTAATGAAAGCAATGGAATACCTATGTGGTCTCCCTGACTGGCTAGGGTGTGTATCTCAACACCGAATCCAATCCCTCGGTGTCTTCCTCCTAGAATCCACAAGTATCCTCAAATTCGACCAAATTTGGGTTTCTCCTCAGAGCTCTGGTTTCAATTCTCAAATCATCAATAATGAGCCATTAGGTTGTTTTCCTCTCCTTATATCCACTGAAACCCTAATTCTTTGTTGAATTTTCACTTAAGTGATTTTCCCAAGTTTTGTGATTAAATATTCACTTAAGCGCTTAATTTCCCTTTTCCACTTAGTCACTTAATGTCACTTTCAAATTATAACATTTCCCTAGTGAAATGACATCAAATGAACATTTTCACTTGTTTCTTCCTAGCTATAGTCTAAAGGGGATGTTTAGACTAATAATCCCTCCTCTCTGTATTCCGCACTCAGAAAGGGACATTACAGTCCTCCCTTCCCGATATTTCTTGTCCTCAAGCAACATCAATCTGGGGTGCTGCAAAATCCGATCACTCTCCCAAGTAGCATCCTCTACTGGAAGTCCCCTCCATCTGACCAAACACTCTCTGATGAACCAAACCCTCAATTTCCTCTCTCTTAACTCCAATATCTCCTCCATAACCAACTATAGTTGTCCCTCATCCAAAGGCAGTAGTTCCTTAGAAGTGCTAATGAATTGTCCCACCGCTTTCTTGAGGCAAGAAACGCGGAACCCGTGAATCTGGCTCCCCTCTGGTAGTTCTAACTCGTAGGCCACTTTACCTACCCTGCTTATGACCCTGTATGGTCCATAGAATCTAGGTGTAAGCTTCTCTTCCCCACTCTTATTCAAATATGACTGCCTATATGGTTGTAGGCTCAAAAATACTAGATCCCCAACCTCAAAGCTACGCTATATCATGTGTTTGTTTGCATTCATCTTATGTCGAGTCTACGACACCTGTAGATTCTTCTTTAATACCTTGAGAATATCCAGACTCTCTGCTATCCATTCTTTGGCCTTAGGATCCATTCTGTTAGCACATAAACTTGTCAGGGTCTTGAGAGTTTGTGTTTTCTCCCTAGGACTGTAATTTTTCCTATTTCTCTCCTTTTGCAGACTCAACCGTAGGTTTTCCTTTCGGCTCATAGTTTCAAATGTTTGTCTTTGTCTTCACCCGTTTGATATACTTGTTTTTCCTTAGTAGCCTTCCTGAGAAATATCGGCCCTTAGCCTTCATGTTTTCCCTAAGGCTGATAATCCCTCTTTTTTCCTTTGCCACTGATCCTTTTGTTTTCCCAGGCCCTCAACTAGTCATCCGAGTAATTGTTCACAGGTCGCGATCATGAGCACCAAGCACAAAACTTGGAGCGGTTTGATGTGGACACAAATCAAGAGAGCGAGCAAGATCAATTTCCGACGACGAAGATCCAATAGGAAGATCATATCGACAACGATCTGGTGATCGAGATCCTGCAGTTGCACGAAATATAGTGCCAGAGGTTTGAAATCGCGAGTTCCATCCTGGTCGTTGGTGCTGCGAAGGACATGTGGTGCACGATTAGTGTTTTGTGGTTTTTGTGAGATGGAGAGGTCAAGGAGAAAGTCATCAGAACTCGCGAAATGCAAAATCGTGATAAGATCATAGCCATTGATCAAAGAAGAGAGTTAGACCATTGGATCATCTTTTTGCGATTTCACGAGTCGGGAAATTAAGAGGGAAGATTTTTGAAGATTTGCGAAGCACGATGTCACGAAGTGTCGATGTCGTCTGGGCTGTCCGATCGAAAGGGACACTGGTCACCTGATCCGAGAGTCGTGATTTCGCAACTTAGAGGTTTGAGTATAGAACGCAACATAAGTTCATGAAACACGAAATCACGATGCGCCTGAAATAAGTACGAGGTCATGGCTTGAAGTCATGTGGGGCAAGGAAATGAGATGCACCAGGAAACAAAGCGCCCGAGTCAGTCATCGAGAAAGATCTGCATGGTGTCAAGGCACCAGAATTGACTTAAAGAGTCGTGAGCTTGCCTAGAACATTCATGGGTGTCAGATCTCACCTTGATCCCTATGAAAGCAGTTAATGAAAATGAGTAAGGTGGTTGAAACCTTTTTTCACCACATAAATGGAAAGCATGGAAAATCTGGCCGTGGAGGGCAGACTGTCAGCCAAAAGTTCCCCTACCATGGATTTTTTGATGAAGCCCATAGTCATCTGATCTTGCATCTATTAGAAGAATACAAGTGCAGCCTGACAGGAGAAAATGCAGATGACAAGCCTTGAATGAAATAAATAGAGTGTGCTTCTGATGGGAGCAAGTTGTTTTTGAGTATAAATATTCAGTTTTGATATTTTGTTATGGTCGATGGTAGATCAAAGCTCCCTTATTGTAAATTTTTAATGAACACTCTGGCTCTCTGGTCATGCTTTGTAGTCTGATATTTCTTGTTTAATGACAGTCAACTTTCTTACTTCCTCTTGTTTTCCTCCGATACTGAAAGAGTTCATGATTGACCGATTCACTTGAATTATTGTGACTGCATTATGATGAAAGTTAGATTGTAGTGTTGTTATAATTCCTTTTAGTTCATTTGAGACTTATATTCAAGAATATTTTGTGTCGAAGTTTTTCCTCCCGGGCTTCTTGAAGACCTGATGCCTACGACATAACTATACTTTTCCTCACCAAAGTCTTCCTCCTCCTCACCCTTACTACAACCTACTGACTGAAGTTAAACCAGACCTCACCTTCTTGTGCATAGCAGTCCAATCTTCTGAGTTAAGATGATATTTTCTTGAGATTGCGCCCATTTGACCTTTTTTATAACCAACCTGTGACATAAATACTAATGTGTATCAGGCTTACTTCTATTGCAATATAGGGGTGACTTCTGGTGCTAACGTTTTTGGTGCCATTGCCGGGGACGGAATTGAAGATTTTCCCTGGGATTGAATGACAAAGCTTACTAGTTCTGAAGGTGCATCAGAAATTAGTACATCAAATATTGAAACTTTGCACTTGGTGACTCTACTGTGGTAACTCCATTGGTGCGAATCCACTGGCGACTCCATTGTTTCAGCTGTGGCTTCTAGAGGCAGACACACGAGGTCTACTCCACAACTGCCTCTAGTGATTTCTGAAGCCAACCCAGAGAAAATTGTCAAAAGAAGAAAGACCCTTCAAGAAGTTACTTCAGCTGTTGAACCAAGTATTTTTGATAATTTTCACCATCCTCATATAGCAACTCCAATAGCTATTTCTCATTTTCCTGTTACACCCTTTGTTGAAGTTTCTAGAATTTTAAATTTTGGGAGTGTTCCTGTTGAGTTTTCCCCTCTTGGCCCGGGATTGGAGGGAGAAATCCTTGTCACTCCTCTCTCCCTTGAAGTTGTACTGTGTTTTAGCCCTAGGACCACAGAATATTTTCCCACTCCGGGCTATACCACCCCTCCTCCTGTTAGAGTTACTGGTTTTACAGAAAGGGAAACTCCTGTTCCCTCAAGCCCTGTAACCTTTTCTTCAAATCCTTTGTTGTTTCCATTTCCTCCTGGAAGCTCAGTTCTAGTCTCCCCTGCTCGAACCCCTTCCCCTCCTAGTTCTCCTCCACCTATTATCCCTATGATAGGTGCCAATCCCCCTAGAAACAGAATGGATTCCATAGTGGCTACAAGATATGCCCCTTTAGTCCTACCTCAGCCCATGAATGCTCTCCCTACTGGAGATTACCTAAATTATATGCCTAAGTTCATGGGAGAGGAAGACATGACCATTGAAGAACACCTTGTTGACTTCCATAGTTATGTAGACAGTCTGAAAATTAAAAATGAAGATGTCTGGATGAGAGTCTTTGTCCAGAGCCTTGATGGTGAGGTTAGGAAATGGTTTAGGGGATTGACCCCTGGATCTATTGATGGGTTCGAGGCTTTAGATGATGCTTTATTGAAGCAGTGGGGGGATAGAAAAAACTTTATGTATTATATCACAGAGTTTGGGTCCCTAAAGAGAAAGGAGGGAGAATATGTCTTTGAATTCTCCAAAAGATTCAACAAAATGTACAATGAAATCCCTGTTGAGATAAAGCCTACATAAACCTCTGCCAAAATCACTTATGCTAGTGTTTTTTACCCTGATTTGTGCCTCCTACTTAGAGAGAGAAGAGCTACTTCCCCAACTCATATGCAAGATGCAGCCCTGGAAGTAGAATCCAATGTGTTGGCAGTTAACAGGCTTAAGAGAAAAACTAACAGAGACAGAGGAAGAGGAAAATCCGAGGCCTCAACTTCTAGTTCTTCTACATCTCACCATCAAGTAGATGAATTGACCAAGATGGTGAAGTCCCTATCTATAGAAATGGAGAAGATGAAATTCAAGGGCAAGCAAGGTTATAAAAATGTCCCAAATACTGATAACAGAGGCAACTTCAGAAGGTCGAATAACAATTCCCCTCAAATACTCTCGAGAGAGCCCAGAAATAGAGAGAGGGATGATCAAAAAATTCAAACCCCCCTCCAAAATAACCTTGTTGCTGATGAGGAAAGGAAAGAAGAAGAGTTTGACCCTGAAATTCATTGTATTGGAGACACCTCCCCTTTTCCCCATTTAACTCAATCTGCATACGAGGAGTCCCTTATAGATAGTCAAATAAATGAGCTGAGTAAGGGGGATAAGGCAAATAGTGGTCCCAACAAATACAAACTTCGGTCTAAGAAAAAAGAAGGGAAGTCTGACATCCCTGATCCATCTCCCAGAGCAGAGAAGCATGCTAAAGATGAAACAAACAACAACAAAGAAAAGAAATCTTAGAAGCCCTCATCGATACCCAAATACCCTGTCCCAGAATTGAGAGAAACTCTGAAGCTCCCCTCCTCTTTCAACTTTGAGCATGAAATTCATAAAATCAGGATCCTCGAAGCTCCTCTCGAAATCAGAAAGCATGAAGATTTCAAAAGAAGCCTCTCTAAATGGTTGTTGCTTGAACCCCCAAATCATCCCACAGACTCAATCAACCTACAAGATGAAAATACAATAGTCACCCTAGGTCCTATGATAGAAGATAGAGATGATTCATCTCCTCCCTTCTATACATCCCTGAATATACATGATAAGGTGCTGCATAATTGTCTGATGGATTTAGGGGCGTCTCATAATCTTATGCCAAAAATTATCATGGAAGAACTAGGACTAGAGATCACGAAATCATACCATGAATTGTATTCCTTTGGATCTAGGAAAGTACAATGTCTTGGGGTCATCAAAGATCTGGTTGTGACCTTGTTTCAACTACCCATGAAAAGTGTGGTCATGGACATTGTGGTAGCTGATGTTCCTCCCAAGTTCGGCATGCTATTGTCAAGGTCATGGATCAAAAGACTTGGGGGAACTTTGTAGATGGACCTCACATATGCTACCATTCTGGTGTTTGTGGGGGAGCACAGAAGACTGTACAGGAAAGCTCAGTTGGCCTACATTGTTAGTGATGAAGCATACCCTACCAATCATCGTATCTTTGCACTCGACACTGATTTGGGATCTAGTTTGTTACAACTCACTGATGCTCCTGAAACCCCTCTTGGAATTAGAAAGCAACCCATTTGTTCTCATGAAATACCTCCCCCAACTACTTCTGTGTGGAAGATGTTCTTCGAYGKAGCCTCTTCTAGGGAAGGTGCWGGTGCCAGAGTAGTTTTTGTATCACCTTGTCAAGAARCCATATCCCTGTCATACAAGTTAGAGTTTGAAACTACCAATAATGTGGCAGAGTATGAGGCTCTTGTTTTGGGTTTGAGGGTTGCGAAAGACCTGGGAATTGAAGAGCTAGTAGTATTTGGAGATGCTGAACTAATTGTTCACCAGGTAAAAAATGTTTATCAAGCCAAGCACCCTCGACTCAGAAATTACAGAAATGAGGTGTGGGATCTAGTCAACAACTTCTTCTCACCCTTCAATATTTTATTTATTCCAAGAGAGGAAAATACTATGGCTGATTCTTTTGCCATTTTAGTGAGCCAGTTCAACGTCCCATTGCCACCTAAGCTCAGGTATGATGTTGAGATTAGATATAGGCACTTTGTACCTAATAATATCAAGCATTGGATGGTGTTCAAGGATGATCTTGAAATCATAAGATTTCTTGAATCGGTTGATGATTTCTCTGCATTACACATTGATCAGGAGCATGATTTTGGAAGGTGACCCTCCCCCTGAATTTTTTTTGAATAAAATTGCTAATCACCATATTGTTTAGCTGCCTAGCAACCACATTCCAAAGGGACTAGTGTTGTGGGGTATTCTACCCTACGGACTAATAAGCTTAGGCTCTAAACTTATACACAGATCATGACCCTTAAGATTCAACTTTTAACCTTCTACCCAAAATCTCAATCCCTTTTCTCAGGCAAACACGGGAAGAATTAACCAACCTTTTTCCGACGGTTGAAGTAGATCCTCCGTTGAGTTGTTATCTCCTTGTTGCTGCTGCTCCTTCCACAAAGCTTCCTGCAATCAAGACAATACTATGCATGCATGCT
>JASDQU010739496.1:366989-386464 GCA_032191745.1 Picea mariana | reverse complement strand
GGGGGATGGAATGTAAGGTAGCTAGAGAGGTAGTGGGGGGGCCCAAAGGGCCCATAGTGATAATAGTGGAGGTCATTCAATGTAAGGTGGACTAGGTCCACTATATTATTAAATAAGGCCCACTATGGTAGTTAGATATAATAAATGTAAGAGGACTTCTTAGAAGGTTCTACTTTTGGAAGATTCCTCCTCTAGAATGTTCTTAGGTGATGGTAGCACTATATAAAGGGGTTCAAGCAATGTAATGAAACATGAAGAGAAGTATTGTGTTTGGAGCGGTAGCTCAATAGGAGGATGCCCCCTCGAAGAGGCAAGTGAACAGGAGAGGATCCCTTCCATAATAGGATCCATTGTATGGTGTTGCCCTACCTCAAGGGTTTTGGATATTTATTGTGTTCATTGTTATGGTGAATGATTTATGGTCTATTCTTGGTTATTTCTGAAGTATATTTGCATATCTGATATAGGTACTTAACATATTGCATAGATAAGAAGGGGGGATAATGGAATTGAGACCATAGATATTTCTTGTGATCAAACCCCTTTCAAAGAGGATGGATATAAGCATGTTAAGCTACACAAAGCTAGGGTTTTGAGCTCAGATTATCTCGAAGGCCTCAAGGATTTGTTTAGTGTTGGGGCATTGACGAGGACGATGAGGGCAACGACCCTCATAGGCTCTATCTACCCAATGAAAATTATTCGGGGAGTGCACTTACCATGAGTCTTAGCGATCGTACTGCTAAAAGAATTGGTGTCATTTTTGTTCTGGAGATCACTCTGCTCAACCTCATGGCCGATCATTGCTTCTTTGTCATTGCCAATGATAGGGTTTTCAAATTTCTCTCCACCGAGGGTGTCATAGATATGGATTTGTTGTAAATGACTTTAAGTTCGAAAAACTTAATTGGCTATCCAGAGAAAACAAGTCATTGTTTTTGTGAAAATGGATTTGATTCCATTAAGGTGATTATATTGGTTAAAATGAATTTGACTTTACTAAAAATTTTAATAGTTAAATTTATTAGTTTGTTTTTTTTTTTTAAATCATTAGTTAAATATTTAATTTTTTTTTAGTAAAAATCACCCATCCCTAAATTAAATACTAAGTAATAATTTTATATATATATATATACTCAATAACATTATAATAAAAAAATATATATATATATATATACTCAAAAAAATTATAATCACTTACTATTTATGAGTAACAAAAATATGATCAAATTTTATATAATAGATTAAATAAAACTCAAGAATATGGTAATTTTTTATATAATAGATTATAGCTTCATTGAGAAGCATTAAATGTCATTTTCTTGATGATTTATTATTTAGTATTTAATTATATAATAAGTAATATTTCATGTTATAATGTTATTGAGTATATATATCATGTTATAATGTTATTGAGTGTGATTGTTGATTATCATGCGATATTTGTGTTTCCACATTTGCAAATATAACAAGTAGTATCAGAAGTAATCTGGATGTAGAGAAATGCATTGATGATTGATGCATGAGCCATCGATCTGCCGGAGGGAGGCAGACTCACACCTTGCTAGAGATGCCCATGGGAGCATCGACTTCTGCATCAGTGCAGGGGTCTATGCATGGAGGGAGCACCAATTTAGGGTTCCCTTGCGTTATTTGGGTTTTTCCAATCCAGCGTTGGATTGTCGTATTAAAGGGAGCATAGATTCTTTTTTCTTGTTAGAAATCACGCCAGTCTAAGTGAGGAAGGCAACACCTACAATTTATAAAGTTGTCCATGCGATGGTATGTGGCTTGTTTTTACAAAAAGTGAATATTTAAAAAAATATGAAAATTTAAGAGTGGGCGGATGTTTAAAGGATTTAAATATTATTTTAAAGAGTTAAATTTTTGGTGGATTTGGTTAAAGTTTTTTTTTAAAGATATAATAAAGAAAAACTTTGTTATCATTAATTTTGGGTTTAATCTTTAAGTATAAGGTTATTTTTCATAAAAAAGGGCTTGCGGTGGTGTTGGAATTGTTTCTTCTACTAATGGTGAAGACGCAGAGTGCTAAATTCGAAATCGAGAAGTTCAATAGAAAGAATAATTTTGAGATCTGGAAGGTGAAGATGCATGATCTGCTCGTGCAACAAGGCGTGGTGAAGGCGCTTTTGGGAAAAGCAAATAAACCCGTGACCATTTCAAATGATGAGTGGGATGAGATTGATGCAAGAGCACTGAGTGCCATACACGTGTATTTGGTTGATGATGTTTTGTTTAACATTGTTACGGAGAAGACATCATTCGATTTGTGGACGAAGATGGAAAGGTTGTATATGACGAAATCCTTGACGAACGTGATCTTCCTAAAAAGACAATTGTACAGTTTGCGCATGAAAGAAGGTACAAAAATAGCTGATCATTTAAATGCGTTTAATACTCTTTTAGTCCAATTGACTAGCATGGGAGTGAAATTCGAATTTGAAGATAAGACAATTACATTATTGTGTTCTTTGCCCGCGTCATGGGATCACTTTGTTACCTCTATTAGTTTAAGTTCAACAGAAAGTATTGAGTTTGATGATATTGTTGGAGCTTTACTGTCTGAGAAAACAAGGAAGAAATCCAATCTAGAAACCTCTACATCTCAGGCGATGACGGTTAGAGGTAGACCTAAAGAAAGAGGACACGGTCATAGGGATTTCTCTTGGTCAAAGTCGAAGGGAAAGAAGAGCAAGCTTAAGTGTTGGTTTTGTGGCAAATCTGGACACCTGAAGAAGGATTATTGGAAGAGACAACAAGCCTCCAAAGAAGACCCTCCAAAAGAGATGAAGGAAGCAAACACAACTGAAACAGGTTCAACAATAGGTTTAGGTATGATTGATGAAGTTTTATCAATTAGTATTGGTTCACGTCATGATCAACAATGGTTATTAGATTATGGTGCTTCAAATCACATGTGTCTTGATAGACACTGGTTTGTTACTTACCAGTCTATAGATGATGGAATAGTTTACATGGGAAATGATATCTCATGTAAAGTTGTGGGAATTGGTAGCATTCGAATTAAGATGTTTGATGGAATTGTTAAAATACTAATTGATGTGAGACATGTACCTGAGCTTAGGAAGAACCTAATTTATTTGGGAGTCTTAGACACTGGAGGATATAAGAGTATTATTCAAGGTGGAGTTATGAAAGTCTACAAAGGAATCCTACTGGTTATGAAAGCGAAGAATGTTGGTAACATGTTTCTGTTAGAAGGAAGAACTGAGTCAGATCATGCGACAACGGTATCTAAGAACGATAGTGATTCTGTTCGATTGTGGCATCAATGGTTGGGTCATATGAGCGAATAAGGATTAAAGGTATTATCTGATCGCAAGTTACTTCCTAGTCTAAAGTCTTTAAAGTTAGATTTTTGCAAGCACTGTATTTATGGAAAACTGAATAGGTAGATATTTAAAACCGGAAGACACACCAGTGAAGGAATCTTTGATTATATCCATTCTGATGTTTGGGGACCACCCCCTACTATTTCGTATGGAGGATCATCATATTTTTTTAATTTTATAGATGATTTCTCTAGGAAGGTGTGGATTTATATGTTAAAGAGTAAAGTTGATGTATTTACAGTTTTCAAACAGTTTGGAGATTTAGTGGAAAAGAGCACTGGTAGGTCCATCAAATGTTTAAGAACTGATAATGGTGGTGAATTTACGTCAATGGAATTTGATAACTATTGCAAGGAGTTTGGGATTGATAGGCATAAAACCACTGTCTATACTCCTCAACAAAATGGAGTTGTTGAATGCATGAACATGACTCTTCTAGAGAGAGAAAGGAGTATGCTTAGTAACGCCAATTTGCAACATGAACTATGGGCAGAAGCAGTAACTACAACTTGTTATTTGGTGAATTGATCACCATCGACAACAATAGAATGCAATATTCCTGAAGAGGTATGGAAAGGTCACCCTTGTAATTATTCTAATCTTAAAGTTTTTGGTTGTGAAGCCTATGCTCCAATTCCGAAACATCAACATTCTAAATTAGATCCAAAATAAAAAAGGCTTATCTTTGTTGGATATGGTGATGGTATTAAGGCGTACAGGTTGTGGGATCCTACTTCTCACAAGATCACCATTAACAAAGATGTAATATTTGATGAATCATCTCTCATCAAATCAAATGTAGATGTTCAAATGAAACATGAAGAAGTACCTAAGTATCAACAAATTCAGTTTGAAACCAGTTCAAATACAAATGAAAGTGAACATGAACAAGTTTATGAAGATGTTCATTCAGATTTTCCTACAGAGGAAGACATGGTTGATAATAACAATCAACAGAATTTCGATGAGCCACAAACTTCCCTAAGGAGGTCTAACATGGGTTAGAAATCCTCCAAGAAGGTATGATAATTTTGTTTCGTCAATTTCTTTAAGTACTAATGATGATGAACCTTCATGCTATTAGGAAGTTATGAAGGGTTCTAACAACGATAATGGAAAGAAGCAATGAAGGATGAAATGAAGGCATTGGAGAGGAATGCCATATGGGACCTGGTAGAACTTCCAAGAGACAGAAAAATTGTAGGTTGCAAGTGGGTCTACAAGATGAAGAAGGGTGTTGATGATAAGGTGGAAAGGTACAAAGCAAGGCTGGTTGTGAAAAGATATTCTCATAAAGAAGGTATTAACTTTCATGAGATTTTTTCACCATTTGTTAAGTCCATTTCAATTCGAATTGTGTTAGCATTGGTTGCTTTACTAGATTTGGAGTTGGAGAAACTAGATGTTAAGACTGCTTTCTTACATGGAGATTTGGATGAGGAAATTTACATGGAACAACCTGAAGGGTTCATTTAGAATCGCAACAAGAAATTTGTTTGCAAGCTCAAGAAATCATTGTATGGTTTGAGGCAGTCGCCTAGACAATGGTACACGAAATTTGACTATTTCACGGTGAGCCAGAATTATGCAAGGAGTGAGTATGATCATTGTGTCTACTTTAAAAAATTGAATAATGGCATATTCATTATCTTAGTATTGTATGTTGACGATATGCTTTTAGCAAGCAAAGGAATAACTGAGATCAACAGTTTAAAGGCTCAGATGGCTAGGACGTTCGATATGAAATATCTAGGAGCAGCAAGACAAATTTTGGGCATGGACATATTCAGAGACAGGAGGAATGGTAAGCTTTGGTTGTCACAACAGAAGTATGTTGAGAAGATACTTTTGAGATTTGGTATGAACAATGTGAAACTAGTTTTAGTCCCTTTAGCTTCCCATTTTAAGATTTCTTCAAGTTTATGTCCTAGTACAAAAGAAAAAAATGAATATATGTCTCAAATACTGTATGCCAATGCAGTAGGAAGTCTAATGTATGTGATGGTTAGTACAAGGCCAGACATTTCACATGCAGTTGGGGTTGCCAGTAGGTTTATGGAAAATCCAGGTAAAGAGCACTGGGCATCAGTGAAATGGGTGCTTCGGTATCTAAGGGGCACAAGTGATTACTGTATCACCTATAACAATGGTCGTGAGTTATTCTGTGGATATGTTGATTCTGATTTTGCAGGTGATTTAGACAAGAGAAGGTCAACTTTAGGGTATTCCTTTACTCTTGCAGGTGGAGCCATTAGTTGGATACCAAATCTACATAACATTGTTGCTTTATCCACTACAGAAGCATAATACGTAGCTGCTTCACATGCTTGCAAAGAGGCAGTTTGGTTGAAAGGTTTGTTTGGTGAGTTTGGAAGGATGCAAGACAAACTAAAGTTACTTTGTGATATTCAAAGTGCTATTCACTTGGATAAGAATTCAACCTATCACAGCAAAACAAAACATATACCTATCAAGTACTGTTTTGTAAGACAGACCATCAATGAAGGTTGAGCCTCTCTTGAGAAAGTGCATACAAAAGAGAACTACACATACATGTTCACAAAACCAGTATTGTTAGAGAAGTTACGATGGTGTTTGGCTTCTCTTAACTTGTAGAAAAGGTGATGAACAAAAGGAAGGAGCAAGGTATCAGGTTAATTGTTGTCAAGGTGGAGATTTTTGAATATGCCAACGAATTTCCCAGATTTGGTAAATATGAGCAGATTTACTGGAGCCTATTTTGTAGTAGTCTGTTCAACCAAATCTACCAATTTGGTATGAACGCACAAGTTTAGAAAATAGTTATGTAACTAATTTAATTTTGTTCATTATTGATGTAAGCACGTAGAAGCATAAAGGGGAATTGAGGAAATAGTGTAAGGATGAGGAGCGTGAGTGAGCTGATGTAATCTCCATGATCTGAATAATAAGACAACCAATACCTCTGCTTGGTGGACTTAGCCCGATGTTTGGGTGAAGCACGTAAAATCTCTGTGTTTATAATATGTGTGTGATTGTTGATTATCATGTGATATTTGTGTTTCCACATTTGCAAATATAACACATACTCTACCCTTGAACATATGACCTTCTTAAAAAAAACATTGAAAATCAAATTAATTTGAAGTTATTTCAAATTAATTTAAAGTTGTTTTATATAAAGTTAATTAAAAATCAAATTTCATACTCTAATTTGATTCCAAAACAATTCCAATATACTCAACGACAAACATAACAAGGCTACATGGTAGCGAATACCTATCGATGTAGCGTTAACAAACACTGAGTAATCATGTGGTTTGTAAGTCACTGAAAATAGGATTGGTTTGTAAGACATGCTTGAAAACAAACATGTAGACTTGGATCCAAGAGTCCATAAGTGTATTGTTCATTTGTCCATCATATATGGGAAGAGATACGCTAATATATAGCTGAAAAGGAGAAGTGTGATATGGGTTGATGAAAAGTGCAATCTGATCAATTGTATGAAGTAATATTCCGCAAATGATAATATCAATTTAAATTTTTTTATAGATGTTACAATATTCAGTAGATTATTTCTTTCCATCGGTGAGCGAGGTAATTTTTTTATAGATTTTGTAATGTTTTTGTAGTTATTTATAGGCAAAACAATACTCATGTGGTACTATGTTAGAGGAGAATTATCCTCAAGGCAGTAACTATCTCATCATCCTCGTAAATCTGTGGGTCATAGCTGGGAGAACGTTAGTCCATACAAACTCACATGTTGGAGATGTTAATTTTCATCCCAAGTAGCAAAAATCATGGTCAATTATAGGCCTGCAGGCACACATTCCGAGTATCCATATTACTTTCCAACAATTTGCATTGACGCTATCAGAAATAGAACGGAGGGGATTTAAGCATTACAAAAAAAACAGTAAGGAGATTTAAGCATGACGAAAAAAACCATATGATGAATTTGGCTTCTGAAAACTTGATTTCTTAGTGGTAAAGACCCGTATTTAACATCTAACAAGAAACAATCTTACTTCCACAATGAATAACATAACTGATGTTCCAAATTCTCAAAAGTTTGCATAGACAATGTTGAGATCACATCAAGAAGTGAATGATCTCTCTCTCAAAATGCACAGTAGTTTAAAAAAGGGCATGACCATATCAGTTTTTTAAAGCACAATAATAGTGGTGTACTAGAGCAGTCCTATAATCATGAAACAATGATCCAACGTAAAGGAACAAGGAGCAAATTTTACCATCATTTAAAGCATTTTCTTTAAGACATTAGCTTTAAAAGCACCTCTATCACATTATGCTAAAACAATTCATTATACAAATTTAAAGCATCCCAAACATAAGTATTCACAAAGTTATTAGAATGATCATGCATAGAGTGGTGTGGACTTTGTGAAAGTTATATGCCATTAGTGAAATATCTTGTGTGTTTAGACAAGTTATGACCATGAAAATCGATCATCCAAAGATTATGCACTGTATAAACTGAATGGATGTGAGAATTTCATCTGAGTTCAATACCTTATTTAAAAGTGTGAAAGACGAATAGTTGTAGGCCGTAGGGATGAACCGAATCGAGATGCCTGGTGGTGTTGATAATCCGAAATGCAGGGGGATATCACATCCCAAAACATACATACTTTGTAGAATCAAGAGGACAGAGCCTACAGGGCAATGGAAATAGCGAATATCATTGACAAGCATCTGAAACTGCCGATTTAGTATGAGGAAAACAAGAATGAAGCCGGCATAACAGTGTAGTTGCTTGTTAGCCAAGCCACACAAGTGTTAGGGCCAGAAATTAAATAACAACGATGGGGGAAAGATGATTAAGCAGGTGGCAGTGATGATGTGTGGTGAGCAGAGCATAGACTACAGTGAAGATGTGTGCATAGACTCTAGTAAACAGCCAAAGAATTATTAACGTTGCCACCCTTCTGGCTTCGATGCAAACTTGAGGTTAAAACGTGTAATACAACCTCGAAAATTGTGCACTCAAATAATCAAAATGACTCAAAACTTTAACATTGCAAAACCTTTGAAAAACTTCAAATCTAAACTTTGAAAAACTTCAAAAGTATAATAATATTAAACCTTTTAAAAACTTCAAATCTTTTTACTGAGTAGACAATGAGAGGTTGGTTTCAACAACCAATCAGATATGTGAAAAAATGATTTTAAAAAATTAAAAAAATATAAAAAAATAAATTTACTATGTAAAACCTTTTAAAAAAGCTACAATTTTGTTGGGTCTTACCCTTCATTTTTTTTTTCTTTGGCTTCTATGCTTTGTGGTTTAGGTAGTTATTTTGTCAATCTGCGTATCTTAAGCCACTAGCCATGTTTAAAAGGTGTCATTGAATTAAGGAAATTGTCATGAGTCATGTTCAAATGACTGTCTTAAATTGACAAGAACCATATATAATGGCAATTTTAAATTGATGGAAGTAGCATAGCGCGTATATTCAAAATCCATGAGTCATGTTTAAATGGCGTTTTGAATTATGAAATTGTAAAATTATGAAATTAAATTGTCAGTCACGCTCAAATGACAGTTTTGAATTGACACGGATCATATATGACAAGTTTAAATTGATCACGTAGCAGTTTTAAGATTAGTAATCTCACAGCGGTCGGATTTGAACCAAAATGGGCGATTTAATTGATGATTAAGTTACTCCTAAACGTGCAAATTATAAAAGGAAACATAAAAATGTCATACAGATAAGAATATTTGACACACAACCTTGTCATAATATCGTATTTCAATTTTAATAAATTTCTCACGTTCCAAAATGATCCGTGTCTATTCACAAAATCTAATCCAGCTGTGATTTGATACTTTCAACTAGTGGTCAGTATGAATGATTTGACTAATTTACAAATAAGCATGGACAATTTTTTTAAATAAATAAATAACACGCTACCTTTCCCATAAATTCATTGCTGAATCTTTTTTATAAATAAATAAATAAGAGGTCTGTACACCTTCGGCATAAATTCAGTGCTTGTCTCATTTCTTTTTTAATACGTAACACGTCTGTACACCTACTCGGACGCGTATCTTCTCCTCCAGAAGTAGCCGATTTTGTGGGACATGTGGAGATCAAAATGACCGAAGACGGGCGCGGCCGGGGACTCTATGCCACCCGTAAAATGAGGACCGGAGAGCTTTTGCTGGTAAGCAATGCTGTCGGAGTTGTTTATGAGAGAGACTTTAACAGTGTGTTACATGTGGACCGCCGGTATGAAACTAACGCGGCGTCTCAAGAAGATCTTGTCGCCGTGGTCGTTAGTGCTGCTAGGAAATCTCAGAGACTACTACGCCAGCTTTATCGTTTAGACGAATCCTCCGCGCGAGGCAGGGTGGATGTTCCAGCCATTGATCTGTTTAAGACGTACGGTGAAGAACAAAGTGAAAATTTACAGGTGGATGTTAACCGTATTCGGGATATTATGACAGAATTTGCAAGTCTTTTTGTGAAGGCAGAGGAGATTATCAGGAGCTCTCCCGAATTGAAAACGGAAGAAGAGAAGAACTGGATTCGTGCGTCATACGTGTCTGCATATCTTCAGGGAATGCAGTCAGACGAGTTCTTGCTCGCAATGTTGGAGAACCGCATTCCTTCGGTAAGGGAAACAATAGAGGCCATTCGGAGCACTGTGCCTGAGGATATTCTTACTTTGCTCATCGTAGCGGGGCAGTTAGTAGGGCAGCAGAGCGAATAATTCAAGCGTTGGATAGGGGATGAATGTCAAGCATTCATTCAACGACATGGATCATACCAGGCGAGGGACGCATGCATCAGAGTCTTCCGCAGACAAAGTAAAGATGTTCTCAAAGCCCTCGTTTTACAGCATTGCCATTCTTAGTAATAGTAGACCTGCCATTCTTAGTGATTTCTAAGACGGTTCATATAAAATATTTCGGCTTACAGGTGAAGATCCTTTTTGTAAAACTCATATTATAATTGGTGTGAAATAGATGTATGAATGGAGGCAATATTATGGTTTTGCTAATTAATTGAACCCTTTGTGTTTCTTTTGCGGGACAGAAAAGCTTAATATCTGAGAATTGCATTGTTTCTGTGTGCGCTTGCAAGAATTTATTTATTTATTAAAAAGGGTTGAATTGATTTGAATGGACACAAAAAGGGTTGAATTGATTTATTTATTAAAAACATAAAAAGTTGAATTGATTTATATATTAAAAACATAATTTGAATATTGTAAAATTGTGATTTCATCGATCATTTCATTTTTTCATTTCATTGTAAAATTGTAAATTCATTGGAAAATTGCATTTCATTTCATTGTAAAATTGTATTTCATTTTTCATTGTAATTTCATTTTTCATTGTAAAATTGTGATTTCACCAATAATTTATTTCATTTCATTGTAAAATTGTGATTTTATTGTAAAATTGCATTTCATTTTTCACTGTAAAATTTTGATTTCACCAATAATTCATTTCATTTCATTGTAAAATTGTGATTTCACCAACCATTTCATTTTTTCATTTCATTGTAAAATTGCGATTTTATTGTAAAATTGCATTTCATTTTTCATTGTAAAATTGTGATTTCACCAATAATTTATTTCATTTCATTGTAAAATTGCATTTCATTTTTTGTTGTAAAATTGTGATTTCACCAATAATTTATTTCATTTCATTGTAAAATTGTGATATCATCAATAATTTCATTATTTCATTTCATTGTAAAATTGTGATTTCACCAATAATTTCATTAATAGTAATTTCATTGATAGTTTTTGTAGTAATTTCATTGATAGTTTTTGGGTAATAATTATCCAAAAAATCAAACTTTGAGACCAAGTCTTCCAATCAACATAATCTTTTTCAATTTTTAAATCATTTCATTAATTGTTTTTTTAAATCATTTCATTAATTATAATTTCATTGATAGTTTTTGGGTGATAATCATCTAAAAAATCAAATATTTTTCAATTTTTAAATCATTTCATTAATTGTAATTTCATTGATAGTTTTTGGGTGATAATTGTCTAAAAAATCAATTTTTTTTCAATTTTTAAATCATTTCATTAATTGTAATTTCATTGATAGTTTTTGTGTGATAATTGTCTAAAAAATCAATCTGTTTTTCAATTTTTAAATCATTTCATTAATTGTAATTTCATTAATAGTTTTTGGGTGATAATTGTGTAAAAAATCAAACTTTTTGTCAATTTTTAAATTATTTCATTAATTGTAATTTCATTGATAGTTTTTGGGTGATAATTGTCTAAAAAATCAAATCTTTTTCAATTTTTAAATCATTTCATTAATTGTAATTTCATTAATAGTTTTTGGGTGATAATTGTCTAAAAAATCAAACTTTTAGACTAAGTCTTCCAACCACTATAATCTTTTTCAATTTTTAATTGTTTAATTGATGGTTTTTTGGGTGATAATTGTCTTAAAAAAATCAAATCTTTTTCAATTTTTAATTGTCTAATAGTTTTTTTCAATTTTTAATTGATAAATTTTGTCAATTTTTAATTTTCTAATTAATAGTTTTTTTTTTTTTTTCAAATTTTAATGGTCTAATTGATAATTTTTAGGGGATAATTGTCTAAAAATTAATCAAACTTTCAGACTATGTCTTCTCATTAATATAATCTTTTTCAATTTTTAATTGTAAAAAAAACATAAACATTCTATGTCTTCTATTTTTCAATGTTTAATTGTAAAAAAAAACATAAACATAGAATGTTTAAACGAGTCACGGGTTGGACGCAGTCTAGCATATTTCAATTAGTGCGACAGAGGTTAAGCTGGACGCAGCGGTGGTTAAGCTGGGCGTCTAACATGTGTTTCAATCGTCTAGCATGTGTTTCAACTAGCACGACAATGGTTAAGTTGGACGTAGTGGCCATTAAGCTGGGCGTCTAGCATGCATTTCAATTAATACAATAGTGGTTAACGAAATATGGATAATGGCATGACTTGGCGCAGGAGGGTAGTATAATCAAACATAACATTGACTGCGATCTCCAAATTCTGATGCGAATTATGCCATCCCCAAATTCTGATGCGAAGAAAGCTTGATCGTAGGAACATTAATGGAGGGTTTAATATTCAAGTTGGACCAGACAAATGGAACCACAACAAGCACCAATTCAGACTAGGATTCTTCTCCAGGAGGCTCTCCTCAGTCATTTCATCCCAATGAACCAACCACTAGTATTGAAAAAAAATTTACATTTTTTCCACTGTATATTTGAATTTGTGAACTTAATGAAAACATTAGAAAATGTGTTGCATGTTAAAACTGGTATCTTTCAAGATGATTCTATGGTTGGATGTATGAGAGATCGGTGTGAGGTGTGAAGATCAGGAGTTGAAGATGGCATTTACGAGTATTTGATCTCCAAAAGTTGGGCGTGAAGGCCTAGTCTGCCTACCATTCAAAGACCAACTTCACTTGTTGAGCCTATTCCTTAGCGTTTCTATAAAATTTCTTTTACACTTGCCTATCTCTAGCAGAATCCCGTTCTAATAATATAATTGTTCTTCATTGTATATGTGCAGAACTGTATTTTATGGGTTGTACAAATTTTCTGGACCAGGAGCAACTAATAAAGGAAGAGTTTCATAGTCGCGTGAACTCAGTGATTTGGAGGCGGCACCGTTTTTGAGCAACAATTTCATTGATGGGGAGAGTTGGATCACAAATATGCCATCTCGCCTTCAGAGAGCTATCGATTTGATTCCCCGACAAGGATGAAATATCATCTCGTAATTCTCTGGTTTTCAACACCACCTTTGAAAATGAGAAGTTGATATTTATACGTTATGTTGCATCCATGTCTCAAGCTATTGGAGACTTAGAGAAGTAAAGAATTGCCAAATTGCTTTGAAGAGTTGTTCTGTCATTAATCTGCTTTATCGATTGCTCCAACCAAAGTCCTTTTGGACATTCCCAAAGAATTCATTCTAATAGTTTACGTGTGACATTTGTTTAATCATTTTTTCCATACACAATTTATTCATGATATCGCAATAAATTCATGTATGAATACGCAACAAAGAGAGCGAGTGGATACATTTCATTTTGTTTTATCGTGAATAAAGCCAGATGTCAGAATATTTTTCAAGAGTGATCCCTCTGAGTTTTTTTGAAATCATCAACCATCATTAATTGGACGACTGCATTTTCACCTTTCAACGTGTTTATCTATATTGTACGAAACATTCCTTTTTTTTCCCAATTATATCAATATGAACATTCGTGTAATTGTTACAATTTATTGTAATTCTATTTGTGGCAACGAGTCCACTGTTAATCCTGTATGCCTTTGGTTCTGCGGATCAATATGCATTCCACTTAGCATGCCAAAGAGATAATGAAAATAGTAATATTTGAGAAACTGACAATGTTTTTTTTCATTGTGTGACATGGGATAAAAAATCTTTAATACTTCTTTATACGACAATTTTTAGAGGAATCTTGCTGAGATGTGAATTTGAGAATGTAAATTGACTCCACTTCATCTCTGTAACCGAACTCTTACAGATCCCTATATCTAATGACTTGGTCAACGATGTCTAAATTGAGAGAGAAAGAGGCTACTTCCTCCTTTTTACCTTCCTGGTAGAGTTCGATATATGAAAACTGTGCATACGGTGCAAATTTTTGTTGTTTTGTGGGTAAGTATGAGAATTCTTCCTCTGGTATTTTTACACTGTATTAGAAATATCAATACAAAAGCTCATGATGCCTTAGACACCAATCTTAGTATAAATGCATTAAAATTAAAGTTATCACTCTTTTTATACATTTCAATTATTGTTAATACTTATTAGGATTAGGGTTACAGTGAGATTACGGTTAGAATGAGATTAGAGTTAGAATTATTCCCATTAAAATTAGGGTTATGATTTTATTAAAGTTAAGGTTATTTATATTAAGGTTTATTTTATAATAATAAGAAAATAATAATTAAAAGATAATTTAAATAATAATAATTTAATAATAAGAATGTAATGATAATAATTTAACAATTTTAATTTAATTTAATTTATTATTTATTATTTATTAATATTTTAATATATTCACACTTTAATAATGTATTTATTAATGCATTTAATGTTTTTAATGTATTAATGTATTGTTAATGTATTACATTATTAGTGTAGTAATATTTTAGCAATGTATTCATTTATTAATAACATATTACTTTATTAATTTATCAATAATTTAGTAACACTTTAGCATTGATTTTCTATCAATGATCTTATGACAAATAATAATTATTAAATGATTTGTTATCAATGTCCTTAGAACAAGTATAATTCATCATCTACAATGTTCAAGATTCTTCTATCAATTTTTTTAGAACAAGTAAAAATCATCATGTGTAAAATTAAAAATGATATTATATCAATGTCCTTAGAACAAGCATGATATTAAGGTGAATTCTATGTATTACGTCACATAGGTTCAAATTTCCTATCTTTGTGACAAAGGAAACAATTCATTAGTTTAAAAAAAAAAAAAAAAACTTGTCAAAACTTCATTTTCGTAATGTGTTGAACATAAACCAACCTTGTCATGTGATGAACATGAGCTGATGTTCAAGTATGATGAAAAAAACTGAACATTGTGACATGACGAACATAGTAGTGTCATAATCTGATAACCGTAGTGATGTCACAACGTGTCAAACATATCCCACCATCGTAATGTGACAAACATAGCCAATATTGGTTCAATGTGACAAACATAGAATTGTCGTCGCAAAGTGATGAACATAGTAATCTTGCAATGTGATGAACATAACAATGTCACAATCTAAAAAACATAGTAACGTCATAATGTGATTAGCATAACTATGTTGTCGTAATGTGACAAATATAGCCTCGATGTCATAATCTGACAAACATAGCCATATTGTCATAATGTGATGAACATAGCCTTGTCATCGCAAAGTGATTAACATAATAGTTTTGCAATTTGACGAACATAGTAGTGTCACAATCTAACAAACATAGTAATGTTGCAATGTGTTAAACATAACCATGTCGTTGCGATGTGATGAACATAGCCCATCGTTGCAATGTGACGAACATACCCATATTGTCGCAATGTGACAAACACAGCCTTGTCATCACAAACTAATGAACATAGTAATGTTGCAATGTGACAAATATAGTACTATAATAATATGATAATCATATTAATGTCACAAATTTTCAAACAAAGCTCTGTCCTCAAAATGTGCCAAACATAGCCCCATCGTCATAATGTGACAAACATACCCATATTGTTGTAATGTGACAAACATAACCTTGTCATCGAGAATTGATGAACATAGTAAAGTTCCAATGTGACGAACATAATAGTGCCACAATATGACAAACTTAGTAATGTTGCAATGCGTCAAACATAACCCTATCATCTTAATGTGATGAACATAGTCTGTCGTCACATTGTGACGAACATACCCATATTGTCACAAGGTGACAAACATAATCTTTTCATCACAAAGTAATGAGCATAGTAATGCTGGAATATGATGAACATGGTAGTGTTACAATATAATAAACATAGCAATGTCGTAATGTGTCAAACATAGCCATGTCATCGCAATGTGACAAACATAGCCTCGTCGTGGTAATGTGATGAACATATCCATATTGTCGCAATGTTACAAACATAGTGTTTTTGTCGCAAAGCGATGAACATAGTAATGTTGCAATGTGATGAACATAGTAGTGTCACAATCTGACAAACATAGTAATGTCACAATGTGTCAAACATAGCCTTGTCGTCCCAATGTAACAAACATCTCCATATTGTCGCAATGTGATAAACATAGCCCTGTCGTCATAATGTGACAAACATACCCATATTGTCGCAATGTGACAAACATAACCTTTTCGTCGCATATTGATGAACATAGTAGTGTTGCAAGGTGACGAACATAATAGTGTCACAATATAACAAACATAGTAATGTCGCGATGAGTCAAGCATAGCCCCACCGTCATAATGTGACGAACATAGCCCAGTTGTTGCAATGTGATTACAATAACCTCGTCATCGCAGTGTGACGCAAATATCCTCTCATCCTAATGTGATAAAATTTTCCAAATGCCATTCTCTAGCGAAGATAACCCATTGTTGCAATGTGATGTACACAACCCATTGTCTCGCGAAGATAACTCATTATATTATTAATGTAATAATGTATTGTTAATGTATTACTTTATTAGTGTAGTAATACTTTAACAATGTATTAATTAATATGGTTTTAATTTCTTAATAACCTAATAATTTCTTAATAATGTATTTATTTATTAATTTATCAATAATTTAGTAATACTTTATCATTTATGTATTAATTAATTTATTTAAAAGTTAAGAGTTAAAATTAATATATGTTTGTTTTTTTGTGTTATAATAATAGTGTTTGTAAAATTACATGTAAATAGTGTTTTTCACAATATTATAAATATAAATACAGATGAGTTATAAATATCAATATAAATGCATTAAAATTTAAAGGAAAGTTATCACTCTTATTATACATTTCAATTATTGTTAATACTTATTAGGTATAAGGTTAGAGTAAGATTAGGGTTTGAGTTATTCCCATTAAAATTAGGGTTATGGTTTTATTAAAGTTAAGGTTATTTGTATTAAGGTTTATTTTATAATAATAAGAAAATAATAATTTGTATTAAGAAAATAATAAGAGTTATTAGAGTTACTATTAGGAAACGATTTGGGTTAGGATTATTCTTATTAAAATTTAGGTTAGGGTTATTTGTATTTGGGTTTATTTTATAATAAGAAGAAAACAATATTAAAAAAATAATTTAATACTTTATTAATGTATAAATAATAATGCATTACAAATATGTCGGTAGGGGTTTGGTTCGACCCATGTCACTGGAGTCATAAAAAAAAATAATGTATTACAAATATATTTTTACTCTATAAATATTGGGTTAATACATTATTATTTTAATATATTATTATATTTTTGGACACTTTATTATTAATGTATGGATGCTTTGTTAATATATTAATTAATAATACCATGTATTTGTTCTTTAGCAATTTATTAATGTATAATGTATTAATACAATATATTATATATATTAAGGTATTTATTAATTAAAATATTACATTAATACATTACATTATAAACTAATATATTGATACTTAATTTATACATCACATTAAAGTATTAATTAATTAATTAATTAATATTTTAATTTTATGTATTTATGTATTAATATATTAATTAGTAAATGTTTTACTATATTATTTAATTAATAGGTTATATTAATTAATATTTAATAGATTATATTAATTTTTTAATTAATTAATAGGTTAATTAATTAATACTTTAATTTAAGTTATAAGATTTTCATTTCTTAATAACCTAATAATTTATTAATAATGTATTTATTTATTAATTTATCAATAATTTAGTAATACTTTAGCATTTATGTATTAATTAATTAATTTAAAAGTTCATAGTTAAAATTAATATATGTTTGGTTTTTTGTGTTATAATAATAGTGTTTGTAAAATTATACATGTAAATAATGTTTTTCACAATATTATAAATATAAATACAAGTTGAGATGGGTTATAAATATCAATATTTATAAATATGAATTGTGTTTTATGGTAATAATGTAATGTATTTATTAATGCATTATGCATGTAAATAACATGTTTTTCACAATATGATAAATATCAATACAAGGTGAGTATGCCTTAGACACTAATCTTATTATAAATGCATTAAAATGTAAAGAAAAGTTATCACTCTTGTTATACATTTCAATTACTGTTGATACTTATTAGGTATAGGGTTAGAGTAAGATTAGAGTTAGAGTTAGTCCCATTAAAATTAGGGTTATGGTTTTATTAAAGTTAAAGTTATTTGTATTAAGGTTTATTTTATAATAATAAGAAAATAATAATTTGTATTAAAAAAATAATAAAAGTTTTTAGAGTTACTATTGGGAAAAGATTTGGGTTAAGATTATTTGTTTTAAAATTTAGGTTAGGGTTATTTGTATTAGGGTTTATTTTATAATAAGAAGAAAACAATATTAAAAAAAAATAATACTTTATGAATGTATAAATAATAATGTATTACAAATATATTTTTACTTTATTGTAGTTTTTTTATATAAATATTACTTTAATACATTAATATTTTAATGTATTATTATATTTTTGGACACTTTATTACTTTATTATTAATGTATCAATGCTTTGTTAATATATTAATTAATAATACTTTAATATTGTATTAATTTTATTCATAATTTATAAATGTATTAATTAATTAACTAATTCTTTAATGATTAATGTAACAATGTGTTTGTTTTGTCAATAGATCGTCTACTTTTCTCATGATCCATCTTCATGACATGAAGCGTGGATTTAAAATGAAGAAAAGAGATGGTATTCAATACAAAATGTGAAGGGAAACCTCGGTGTAGAGTATGTTTATTTAGAAATTTTTAATTTATTTTTGATTAAGCTTGTTTAGGGTTTCATTATTAATTCAATGTTTTTAATTAATTTAATTAATTGTGTTAATAATTTTTAGGTTTTATGTCAATTAAATAATCTATTAGGGTTAAATTACTAAGCTCATCTAAACTATGTTGATTTAATTTTTTATTGTTTTAATAATGAGGGTTCATTTGATTTGATAGTCTAAGTTTAGATTTAATTTTTTATTGTTTTAATAATGAGGGTTCATTTGATTTGATAGTCTAAGTTTAGATTTAATTTTTTATTGTTTTAATAATGAGGGTTCATTTGATAGTCTTATTAGGATTTTTTATTTTAATAAATGCCATTTATTTATTTGGGTATGATTATTAATTAGGAAAGGTTATTAATAAAACTAAGTTTTTTGAAATTAATTATTTAGTATTAGATTCTAAACTATGTTGATTATAATTTTTGTTTTAATTATGAATTTTCATTTGATAGTTTTGTTAAGAATGTTTATTTTAATAGGTGTAATTTATTAGGGTATGATTATTAATTAGGTAGAGTTATTAATAAATTAATTAATTTTTAGTATTAGATTTTTTTTT
>JASDQU010739496.1:285763-300272 GCA_032191745.1 Picea mariana | reverse complement strand
TACACCGACGATTCCTTAGGGTACGTCTCTTAGAACGAAAATTTGATTATATTACATATTTTCATGTTCCTAGGAGATTAAACCAAATTACAGATACTCTAGCTAATCAAGTTTTAGATTGGCATCTTGCACACATATGAAATAACGTTTACTTAAGCATGTAAATACATTTTTGCACACACGATCCTTAAGACAAAAAAATTAGAAAAAACCATATATAACATCATAAAACAACCAGAGTACATAGATGGATGTAAGCGCCAGAAAAATGGGACTAATAAACAAGTCACAGAGCTTATGCCCTCAAAAAATATATACAAGTGCGTGCTCGTGGCACGTCAAAAGTCTAAATAGGTTCAGGGCCTATGGGCCCTATTATAATAGTCCACAGCATGGGATAAACGCCTAAATAATCAGACCCACCTCCGAGGTGCCCCCACGACATGAGGTTGCATGGATGGCGGCAGGTCCTCTATCTCTGCCATCGGGACTGTGCAAGTGAGCACAGTGAAGTTCTGCTCAACTTGTCTAAGGACTCTCTCAGCTTCCCCAGCTAGGAGGTTCCCTGCTACTGTTGCTCCTCCAGTGGCGGCAGCTGCGGCTTCTGGCCGAGGATGACGCATGTTCTGTGCATAATCGACAGGTCACATGGGTCCCACATCTGCATACAACAAACGTTTACCCGTCAAATACATTGGCATACAAAAAAATGATATATATCACAAAAAGGACATAAAAATTACATNCACCAGGAGGTACGGGTATCTTAGGATCTATAGAAAAATCTATCCCTGCATATGGGTAGTCCTCAATCATAGGGATCTGTCGTGATAGCCACGTAAAGAATGCATCATCGAAGGACTCATTAGTCCTTCCACCACCCTGTCGCGGCCATAATACTACCCATCTACACACTGCAGGAAATGAGGCCTGATTTCCTCGTACTACTTCCCAAGGGCTAAATCTCGAAACTCTCTCGAAGAAAAATGGACACAGAAAGAACTTTAGTAAACCGCATTGCATCAACACGACCATGACATTCGGATTTTCCGCAACCAACTCACTGACTACTTCATACTCTCTTTCCCTCCACTGGACATACATCCTGCCAACACAACAAGGTTCAGGAGGGTCGGCACTTGCTTTTAATTATTTTTCTTTACAAAAGGGGGGGTCCACGCGAGCTGTCGAGGTGACAGTCGTGCGTACATGCGAGAAACTTTTATCCTGCCCGTGTGTACATGTAGCCTGTCTAGAGACAGCCCACGTGTACCTAGGGCCGACTTGTTTAAGGTCGGTGCCCATCCAAAAAACAAACTTAAAAACAAAATTGAAGAATTGAATAGCTAGATAAGGGAGTTTGTACCTACTTGGTCCAAGCGGAAGTTTGTTTCGTCCACTGTAGCTCCCGGAATCACCATTTTTAGCAAAGGGAGTTTTTTGGCTCCAGAGTCAATTTCCAAATCAGCAATGGTGATAATGAGCTGCCAACTTCTATTTATAGACTTTTTGGCCTCTTTTTGTCACTTTTTTGGCCTCCCTTGTCAGTTTCTTTATACCAAAAACCATTTTGAGTGATTCTGGAGGTATATGGGAGGGATTTGATAGGGTATTGGGACACTTTTTTGAGTTTTGAGAAAATTTTGACGGTCCATAAATTTTTTCCAAGAGTCAACTTGAGCATATAGGTTAGGTTATTACCCTAACTTTTGCATCTCGTTGTCTTTTTCCTTTGCTATAGGATCGATCCCATCAGGTTGTGACATGGAACCATCATATATTCTTTAGAAGTGTCACAACTTGGCGGTAGAGCTTACCATAACATGGATGCCCTAGGTAGGTCCTGGTTTCATTATGGTGTCCATGCCATCTCTAAAACACTGTAGGCTCGGGAGTCCTTATAGTCTTTCCTGAATATGAGTTTGAGCCTCATTTGCATGATTCTTCCTCGCTCTTTGTCTCACCCTCAGGACTCCCAGAAAATAAACGGGTCTCCTTTTAAGCCCTTTTCAGACCCTCTAAAGATGAAAAGATTGCCAAGAAATCTTGTGGCCTTTCACGCTCATTAAACTGAAATTTGAAGTCACGTCTGTCCGGTGGTAGTTTACCCCTTTTTCGGTCTGGATGGTCAGCTATACGAACAAAGGTATACTCTATCGAATTTTCGTTCTTTAGAATAGTACTCTCAGGTATAATTTTATTCATTTTTCAGGCCTGAGGGACTAAACTTACGAAAAAGAAACCCCCACGGAGTCCATAGTTAAGCTCTTTTCAGATTCCCTAAAATTGAAAAGATTGTCGAGTGACCTTATTCTTTCACACTCGTTAAATTGGTCCAGAAGAATATTCCTGATGGAGTCCATAGTTAAGATTTTTTCAGACTCCTTAAAAGTGAAAAAATAGACGAGTGATCTTGTCCTTGTCACACTCGTTAAAATGGTTTTGAATCGACATCTAATCGGTGCTAGTTTATCCCTTTTTCGAACCGACTAGACTATATACGAAAAAGGTACCCCAATGGAGTCTCCTTTTATGTTTTTTTAGACTCTCTAAATATGAAAAACCACCGAGCTTACCTTCATTGGGCTAGTTAAACTTACATCGAAGGACATTACCATTGTGTGTTTTATCAACCACATTTGCATACCTTATCCACCAACCTTGTGACAGTTTTCTTCTGCGTCTTAACAACTTTGGCCACCGGAGGACTTTTCCCAGGTATTATTTTACCAGAGCATCAGTCTTGTCCTTGTTTCTTGAGCTTGTATGTTTGCAATACTCGTTCCTCCATTGTAACGTAATGTTCCTTTATTCTTTTTCCAAAAATTATCGAAAAGAACAAAAAAATCAAATACACCCCAAAAAGAGGAAGGGAAAAGTATTTTCTTTATTGGCAGCATAATGAGTCGCCCTTGGATAAATCACATCTGTCCATTTGTTCATCAGACTATGGGATGTAGTACGACCTTAGGAATCTTTTCTCGCTATATAGAGTTGTGTCCTCCACTGTTTGGTTATTCTTCCAAACATATGGATAGTTTGCGTTGCCTCCTGCTTCGTAGACTTATGAGTAACATATATGCTGCCTGAGTCACATCACTTGTTGTGCTATTGCCCAAGGGAAGTTTGTCACTAATCCTGATTTGGCCCCTAATATGTCTCTTGTCTGCATACCCAGTGATCCTGAACGTCCAATCAAGTCCTTGTTCGAAATCACTGAAGCCTTCAGTCCGATCATCAAGATTATCAAGTCCATGACCGACGAGCCGTCGAAGACCTCTGGGTAGTGTAGTCGTACACTCATATTACACTCCTACCCAAGTTTTGGAAGATTTTGAAGTTGTTGCTCGAGCTCCGAAGTCCAGCCATCAGGCCAAATCAGCTTCTGGAAGATGGATACTCTGTATCTTTCTGATTTCGAGATGTAGCTCCGCTGTGTATTGTTTGTGGCTACTCTTTATAGTTATTTGATATGGATCTACAATGTATTTGATTGGTAGCCATGGTTCTATTTTATCCTGAGCATGGGTATGCCCGCCTCGATGAAACATTTTTTATTTTGCAGACGACACCTCCTGGTTCCTGATCCTTGGGCTCGATCGTTTGGCACATCAGTAAAGATTGGTAATGTATTTCGGCCATCAGATGCTCTTTTGACCTCACACATTAGGGGGCATCTGTTATAACCCTAAATTGCACCACATATGCTTACCTGGCATCAGGCCAACTCATTTTCCTTCTTTGCCAGAACTCTGTTGAACAACTCTTGGAAAATCCTCTTGTGTAAAGGCCCACACGCCCTAACCCATTACTGCATGTGTGTACATCCTGGCTGGCTCACAACAGCCCGCGTGTACCTACTAAAGCAAGAAAAAAGGAAAGTTGCTGATGGAACAAAAAGATATGGGTGAGTTAACTGAAACTCCCGTCCATGCATGGCCAAGGGTTCATCCAAAACCCTAGCTCCTTCTAGCTTATAAAAGAAGGGGTAGGGGTATCATTTGGAGGAGAAAAAAATATAGCGAAGAAACTATGCCCATTTATGTATTCCATTGTCCTAACCCTTTATCCTTTCCTCATGCCAAAGGAGATTTAATGCAAAGCAGTTGAAGGACAGAAGAAGAGGATCCCAGGATCAGGTTCAAGGAGTGGTGGTCGGTCTCAACTTTTGTAAGTTGACTCACTTTACGTAATAAAAAGAATTCTTTTCCCGTCCCAATTCATGAATTGTCTATATTTTGATTGATTTATGTTTGATTTCTAACCCTTAAGTATAGAAGTAGCATGCATGCATAGTTGTTGTTTGTCTTAAGTGTAGGTCATCTTTGGAAGGAGTAGCGCAAGCAAGTAATCAAGCACAATGGAGGATTGACATCGAACGTCGGTAATAAGGTAGGTGGTCCTTTTCCATGAATTTACTGAGAAAAAGGGATCTAAATCTTGGGATGTAGGTAAAAAAGTAGTTTCTATTCGGTCAAATCTGCATGCAAAGTCTGACCCTAATTTGCTAGTCCGCAGGGTGTTTTTCCCAACAACACAAGAGATTTGGAGTCATTGCATCGTGAACTCCCGGTTACCGAAAACCCGAAACCCCAAAATCCTGAAACGATATACACCATAGATCGTAGGAGAGGAACTTGACCATTGGATCAAGTACATGAATAGACCGTAATTTCAGAATTTCGGCAAACAAAAGTTCGAGATATGTAGATGCACGAAATCCTGATGCCTAAAACTCCGAAACGAAAAGTGAAAGTAGTGGGCCCCCCTGACATCACTGGGAGTGAGGTGGACCTTCTTAAAGACATCATGTGTCACTACTTTGGTGGGCAAAAAGCTTGTTGTGGGCCCAGAGGGTAAGGAAATTGAATTTTCGGATGTCAGTAGTTGGAGAGGGAAGCGAGTGTGAGAACCTCCGGGACCAAAACCCCAAAATCCTGAAACTCGAAGTTTTGTTTGGAGAGCCTTGTAGCACCTAGAAGTTTAGCGTTTGGTCACGGCCCGTGGATGCATGGGTTGGGGACTAAGAAAACTGGGTCTATCACCGAAAATTGCAGAGCCAAACAGAGCTTAGAAAATTCGTGGAATCGAAATGTTTTCTTATTCGCGTTGGTTTATGAATGTTGTAGTTTTATTAAGGGTTTAAGGCTTGACAAACTTTGGTTGACTTCACGTTGTGTTTGTAGAGTTCAACGAGTTTCAGGACAGTCGTGAATCGACGCTGAGAATAGAAATGGAAGAGGTGTTGATTGCCTCCAATTCAAATAACAAAAGAGAATGAAGCGATGTCAACTTGGGAGTCGAAGGATCAAACACCAATGGGCATAGAAGAGAATTGGATAAGGAAGGGAATGTGATGAAAATCATTGAAATATTGCAGAATGATGCCCAGGCTCGCCGAGCTGATAGCCGAAATCTCATGAAAGTCAAGGATAGGCAGGGTCAATTCAAATTAAGGATGTTGAAGAGTCTAGAAAGAATAGAAAGGAAATTGGAAAAGGAGAGTGACACAAGCAAAACACGGAGTTGTAGGACCCGTGAGAGAAAAATAAGATCAAGGAGTGTCAGCAGACATCGTTGCCGCTCCCCAAAGCATTCTAGTAGGGAAGCACATAGTAGTTCAAGCCCATATTCTACCAGAAAGCATAAGAGATATGGGATGGATGAATTGAAAGGGGAAATGAACAAGATCAAGCCTCCAACGTTCGATGGAGAACATAAGAAACAGGAAGATGCCGAAACATGGTTGCTTGGTATGAGGAAATACTTTCAACTGCAGAATTATTCCTCTCATGCAGAGGGAAGGATTTCCATGTATCAACTGAAGGGAAAGGCATCCATGTGGTGGGATCAACTTGTGCAGGTGGAACACATCAGGGAAAGGGACATCACATGACAAGAATTCAAGAGGTATTTTGAGAGGAAATACTTAACTAAAAGATATTATGACAGAAAGATGAAAGAGTTCTTTGAACTCAAGTTGGACAACAAGACCATTGATGAGTATGAATGAAAGTTTTTGGAATTACTGAAGTATGTTTCGTTCATCAAAGATGAGTCTATCAAGATTTAGAGGTACCTGAGTGGATTACCACCTCCTATTGGGGATAAGATTTAGTATGATGACCCAAAGACTATGGAAGAAACGATAAGAAGAGCGAAGTGATTATTTGAACAACAAAGAGAAAATACTACCTTTTGGAAGGCTTGGGGTGACCAGAAAAAGTTCAAGAAAGAATAGAGACAGAAGGGAAATAAACCACCCTTTTTCAGAAACAGTCCTCAAGGAAAGTTGTCTCTTAGAGAGGCCAGGAGGGTTGAAGTGAGTGGGAAAATTTCAAGGCCTCCACCTATGGAATGTTGGGGTTGTAAATAAAACCATAGGTACAAAGATTTCCCCTACAGAAATGATAAATCAAGCTGAAATAGTGGAGGACATGGGTAGTAGAATCCCAAGGATCTACGCAGCCCTGGACAATAAGCAAGCTGAGTATCAGTCACACATGATTGAAGTAGAAGGTATGATAAAAAACCAACCATTTACTATTTTAGTTGATTCAGGGGCTATCCATAGTTATATAGACCCTAGAGTGGTAGAAAGTTTTCATTTGATAAGAAGAAAACATGAAAAGTCTTGGTTAGTGCAACTAGCTACAGGAACCAAGAGGAAAGTCACGAAATTAGTCAAGTCCTGTCCTGTAGACATGAATGGACTGAGCACGAAGGCCGATTTGAACATTCTACCATTAGGCTCTTATGACTGTCTAATTGGGATGGACTGGTTGGACCAGCAACATGCCATCTTGGACTGTTGGAACAAGGCATTCACTTGCTTAGATGAAGAAGGGAATCAGAGAGTCGTCCAAGGAATTCCTAGAGTTGTTACTGTTAGAGAAATATCAGTAATGCAGTTGAAGAAGTGATACAGAAAAGGCTGTCAATTATTTGCAGCCCATGCATGGGAAACACCTAAGGATAAGGTGTCAAGTATTGAGGATCATGAGGTACTTAAAGATTTTAAAGATGTATTCCAGGAAGTACCTGGACTACCTCCAAAAAGGGATATCGATTTCTCTATGAACTTGATTCCTGGAGTAGCTCCAGTGTCAAAGGATCCGTACAGGATGAGTGTGCCAGAACTGAAAGAGTTGCAGCTGCAGCTTGAAGAACTTTTGAAGAAGGGGTATATATGCCCAAGTGTGTCGCCTTAGGGTGCCCCAGTCCTGTTCGCAAAGAGGAAGGATAGAACACTGAGATTGTGCAACGATTTCAAGAAGTTGAACAAAGTAACGATGAAGAACAAGTATCCTCTGCCAAGGATTGATGATCTCTTCTATCAATTGAAGGATGCAAAGATATTTTTGAAAATAGATCTAAGATCAGGATATCACCAAGTAAGAATAAAAGATGAAGACATCAACAAGACCGCCTTTAGAACAAGGTATGGTCATTATGGGTTCACAGTGGTGCCGTTTGGACTGTCAAATGCACCTGTTGTTTTTATGAGCTTGATGAATGGAGTATTCAAGGACTATCTAGACAAGTTTGTCATTGTCTTCCTGGATGACATTCTGGTGTATTCCAAGACCGAAGAAGAACACAAACAACATCTGAGGATGGTGTTGTAGGTTCTAAGAGAGAACCAACTGTATGCCAAGCTAAGCAAGTGCTCGTTTTATCAAGAGCGGATCCATTACTTAGGACATATTATCTCGAAGGATGGGATAGTGGTAGACCCTGATAAGATTGAATCCATTAGAGAATGGTCATCGCCAAGGAATGTAATGGAAGTTATATCCTTCATGGGATTGGCTGGTTATTATGGAAGATTCATCGCAGGGTTTTCCAAGATAGCTCGCACTATCACTTCCTTGCAAAGAAAGGGGAAGCAGTTTCATTGGATAGAGGGATGTGAGGAAATTTTCCAGTGATTGAGGAAAATGTTAACCAATGATCCAATCCTAAGGATTGCAGATCCAAATGAAGATTTCATAGTATGCATTGATGCATTAAAAGAAGGACTGGGAGGGGTCCTCAGTCAAAATGGATTCATAATTTGTTATGAATCCAGGAAATTAAAAGAGCACGAGAAGAACTATGCAACCCATGACTTAGAGTTGGCATCCATATTTAATTCTCTAAAGAAATGGAGGCGTTACCTCATGGGAAAGAGTTTTGAAATTAGAACATACCATAACGGTCTGAAATATTTGTTTGATCAGCCAACCTTAAATGCTAGACAAAGTAGGTTGCTGAAATTTCTGTGTGAGTATGACTTTGAGATCAAGCATATCAAAGGAAAGGAGAATAAAGTGGCTGATGCACTCAGCAGGAGGGTGCATGCATTACATGCTACAACCATTAGCATGTATTGAACTTGTATTAAAAGAAGAATTATGGAGGCTGCAAATGCAGATCTACAGTACAGAGAATTGGTAGCCAAACTACAACAGGGTAAGATGCCACAGAAGATGGAAATTTATAAATTGGAAATAGATGGAATATTGTTGTACAAGAACATAATTTTTGTACCCAATGTCCAGTGCTTGAAACAGATGATTTTGCAGGAGATGCATAATGTGCCTTATGCAGGGCACCCTGGATATCATAAAATAGTAGCAGCGGTCAAGATCCATTACTTTTGGCTGGGTATGAAGAGAGATACCATTGAATACATTGCTAGATGTATGGAGTGCCAGAAAGTTAAAGCTGAGCATAGGCACCCAGCAGGGTTGCTGCAACCTTTACCCATTCCCGAGTGGAAGTGGGAAGTGTTGACGATGGATTTTATTATAGGATTTCCTAGAACAAGAAAGCTTCATGATTCGATCATGGTGGTGGTGGACAAGCTTACAAAAGCTGCCCATTTTATTCCACTGAAAACTACTCACAAGGTAGCAGATGTTGCTGATATTTTCATTAAGGAAGTGGCACGATTGCATGGAATTCCTAAAACGATTGTGTTTGAAAGAGACCCGAAAATCACCTTAAATTTCTGGAAAGGATTGTTCAAAGGATTCAAAACGAATCTGAACTTTAGTACAACTTATCATCCTGAGTCTGATGGACATACAGAGAGGGTGAACAGAGTAATAGAAGACATACTGAGAATGTATGTGATGGACAAACCATCAAGATGGAAAGACTACCTTCACTTGGTAGAATTCACCTACGACAATGGGTATGATGCATCATTGAGGATGAGCCCATTTGAAGCACTTTATGGAAGAAAGTGCAATACTCTAGTGAGCTGGGATAATCCAGATGATAGAGTACTAGTTGGGTCGGAGTTGCTGAAGGAGATGGAGGACCAAATGATAAAAATTAAGAAGAATTTGAAAGCTGTCCAGGACAGGAAGAAAAGTTGTGCTGATAAGAACAAAACCCACAGAGAGTTCAAAGTGGGTGATCATGTTTTCCTGAAAGTGAAAGCTAACAGGAGTTCCCTGAAGTAGGGAAGTTGCGCCAAGTTGGCACCCAGACTTTGTGGGCCATTTGAAATCCTGGAAAGGATTGGTCCAGTTGCATATATGCTTGCATTACCTGCATCCATGACTGTACATAATGTGTTTCATGTTTCATTTCTTAAGAAATATATACCAGATGCTAATTATGTTATTGATTGGAATGTGATTCAGGTGGAACAAGAAGGTGTCCTGCAAGTGCATCCTGTGCGCATATTGGACAGGAAAAACAAACAACTTCAGAATCAAGCTATAGGGATTATAAAGGTCCAGTGGACCTGGTATGGTCCCAAGGACGTGACATGGGAGCACGAATATGTTATGCAAGCAAAGTACTCGCATCTTTTTGAAAATTTTGAAAAGCTTGCAGATGTAGTGTAAAATTGGACTGAGGACAGTGCAAAATAAGGGGAGGGGATTGTAATGCCCCCAAGGCCAAGCCCTATTTTGAATCATATCTATGAAGTATAGAGCTTGCATTATGAATTGTAATTATGTTTTATAGGCCGGTGAAACAAGTTTATATAACCTAGTGGGCTTATGTGTTATTAGGCCGGAGAGCCTAAGTGTTAAGGCTGGAAGCCTGCTTTTGTATATGTAATCATGCAGAATACTAATAAAAATATAAATAATGCTACATGTAGATAGACCACGATGAATGAGTGATGGGAGAATAAGCATCCACAAAGCTTGGGTAAGGGAGAGAGGGTTGAGAGGTAGGGAGAGGGGCTAAGCTGAGGGGGCTTAAACCCTTGAGAATAATATTAAATTATTATTCTAAAAATGATGTGTGAAACTGTTTTCTTGGATCCCAAATCCCTGGAAGGGAGAACGCATGCCTAAAAGTGCACACCAACTGATGAAGCGCATGCAGCCTCATGGGTGATGTGTGTCGGCCCAAGCGCATGCAATTTAACCCAGGAATTGAGTCGTGTTGCAGGTTTGCTTCCCATTTTCCGTGGATGGTTGAGTCTGAGTGGGTTCATCGAGCATTTCTCCATCCATCACCTGAGTCAGGGAGTCCATTCTCCATATTCTGTCTAAACGGGAGGGCATTCTCGATCGACCTCTGTTGGGTGTTTTATGTTGGATCCTTTAATTGAACTGTGGGAGTCTCTGCGTGGAATCTTTGTACACCTTACGCATCTCTGAAAACAGAGCCATGAGTCTGTCCTTTATTGTTGGTTGGGGAAACCCAAAGTGTATCATAATTTCTGAGCCTTGTTGTGCTGAAGCATCTATCTGTCACCTGTTTTGGGAAACTCGTGTTTGTTGTCCCAGTTGACTGTGGCAGCCATGCAGTTCTTGGTTGGGTGTGGTTTGTTGTTGTTGTGAGGGAGATGATTTTTGTTGAAGAGGCAGGTTTTACCAAGCCTATGAGTGACTCTCTCTAGGTGAGAGAGTGTGCGGAGGAAGGAGAGAGCTCTTGGAAGGAACCCTATAGCTGCCACAGAGCTCGGAGATTTTTGGTCTAGTCTGTTGCTGAAGCCCAAGGCAAGGGAGGTTAGCAGCCAAAGGACTGTCTATGTGACATAGAAGGTGTATACTCCTGGGCTGGGATAGGCATGTGGGGAAGGAGAGTCTGTTGGCAATGGGCATAAGTGGTTCCTGGGAGAGAATCCTCCTTCTTTTATGTGTATTCTTCCTGTAAACCTTATCTAGCCTAGGATTCCTTACCTGATGGAGCTTAGTTCCAGCTCAGGGGTGACCTATTGCTGAGAGTGATGAGCAGTGTGGTCTAAGGCTGGGAGGTTCATGGAAGGTCTACATGCAGTTGGTGGTGCGTGACAGTTTCAAAGATAAGTGTCACTATGTTTTGTAATTCTATAATTAATTAAATTGCATACATGTGATTCTTGCAATGTTATCATGTATTTTGTTGTGCATATGAATTATTGTTATTTCCATTAACTCTAAAATGCTAGCAGTAATTCTCTGTTTAACTGTAATTAAGTGTTTTAAGTTCATTAGAATGCATAATGTGTTACAAAAGTGTTTTTCCGTGTAGTAGCGTTGGCCCGACTGTGGGGTTGATGGCCGAGGGCATTACAACTTGCATCACATCTCACTTGAAATGTCTTATGGAAATATGGTAGAACCAAAACTGGTTGTCCAATTATCTTCTCTTTCAACAACTTAACACGTTTCTCTGCTTCCTCTCTCCAATGAAAATATTTATGTCTTTTCTTGACTGCGTCCATCATTGGTCCAAAAATTCCCCTAAAATTGCTAATGAACTTCCTGTAAAAACTAACTAATCCATGGAAGCTTCTAACTTCAAAGATATTCCTTGGTGACGACCATTCTTTGATTAATTTTACCTTCTTAGGATCCATCTTCAACTCATTGGAAGAGATCACGAACCCAAAATAAATGAGCTCTTTCTTCATCCTTGGGATTTTGTACTCTGTCCTGGGAAATTGCTTTGCCTCTTGTTGGACTTCTACCTCTACCCCTTTGACCTTGCTTTCGGGCCAATTTTACTTCTGCCTTTGAAGAAATTTGATAAGCATATTCCACATTTCTAATTGTCACCATGCTCATCTCATATTGAATTTCATATCTCAATCCATTCATGTATCTGGCGACCATTTCATCATCACTCTAATGATGACCTTCTCAGATGTTTAACCTGTAAAATTCTTCAGTATATTCCTTCACTGTCATCCCTTTCTATCTCAAATTATTCATTCTTCGAAACAGATTAATTTGGTAATCTCTGGATATAAACTTGGCTTTCATATTTTCTACCATCCTATCCCATATTTTGATTCGTTGTTTTCCTTTGCAACACCTATCATCCTGCAGTTCATCCCACCACAGTGTTGCATGCCCTTTAAGTCTAGTGACAACATGTTTTACTTTCTTATCTTCTTCGATATCCTCATAGTCGAAGTATTTATCTAGAGCTCTAAACCAATCTAGTAGCTCCTCAACGTCTAATTTGCCTTCATACATCGAGATGTCCATTTTTTATTTGGACTCTATTTTTCGAACAACTTTGAATAAACTTTCTTCTGCAGCATCTTCGACTACAACTTCTTCTTCGGATCCGGATTCGTTTTCACTTTCAGCCTCACTGATATCTCCAGTATCAGGTGTTCGTCTCTGTGATGTCTCCATAACATCTAATTGAGCACAAAGTTCTCTGATTTCCCTTTCCATGGCTGGATCGGGCATGGGTCTATATTGACATCTCCTTGGCGGCATTGTTTCTACCTGTTCCACACAAATTCAAATTACAACTGTCCTCTGTCTTCCTTCTACAAAAAACAATGATTGTAAGCTGAGCTCTGATACCACCTGATGAAACACCCCTACCTCAGCAGGTTCTGCATGACCTTCTGGTCTTTGGATCTTTCTATTTTCCTGAGCCAAAATGGCTCTTTAGTTCCCACTGGAACCTTCAATGCATATAATACCACAGGTCCTTCTAGAAGTTTCTCCCATGCAAAAAAGCACTAAGCGCGGACCTCTACTTCCACGTGACCACTGGTGTGATCACTGACTTAACCCGAAAAGGTGTTTTCGATTTCGTGACTTCGTGATTTCTGTTGTGAGTCCCTCTGACTCTTCCAATTCTCAAAACCTCAAAATGGGCTAACGGTCTTTAGTTCCTCAGTTATGCCTCAACCATATGACCTCCAGCCAAATCCTGGGGCCTCTCCTCCGAGTGTGTCGAGATTTCATGACTCGTGAGTTTGCGATGCGACTCTTCACCTTTTTTTCGAAGTCCAAACTCACAACGTATTTGATACAGATCAATTCTCTTGAGTCTCCCACGATCTGACGGTCCAAATCGCATCAAGACTTCGCGTATCGGGGATTCCCGATAATGTCTTCCTCCTAACTTCCGACTCTGAAATGCCGAAATACAAAGCACCAAATCAATGAATCTCATTAATTTAGACCTAAAAAATGCTAATCCTCCTGAGCTTGTGAGTTTTGAAATACACTCAACCTAACCTCCCCACTGATCCACTGGATCCAATGGTCCACGGAAAATTGGTGTTTCTCCCACTGAGAAACTCACTCGTCCGTTCAAGTTCTCAAATATTCCTGGCCAAATAACTTGGCATTCTTCTTCCTGAGCTTGGTTCTAGTGAGGTAACTTTGGCCCTTGTCCTTCCTTTGAAATTTTCAAGAATCTATCCCTCCTGAGCTTGATGTTGGCTTCAAACTCAAGGATTCTCAAGGATTCTTGCACAACAGTCCTTGTGGATTTCACGATAATATCTGATTACCTGAAATCTTCCAACTCTGTGCACTCCTTGCGACAACAGTTATTCAACCACTCATCTGATTGGAAAATTCTAAGACTTCAACCTGGCTTGCGCACACCTTGCACGACTCTGTGCTATACTTTCACTTCTGCTAGTATGAAAACAATGGTATCCCTCCTGAATGTTTCTGAGATAAAACTCAAAAATCTTGTCAATGCACTCCTTGTAAACCTTCACTGCACTCTTTGCAGGAATTCTCAGGAAGAGAAACAATTGAAACTTATACTCCCCCTCTCATAGAATTCATACATTCAACATGAAATCATACACACAAAGCATTGAAACAGATGCATAACAGAGCATATAGTCAAACTGTAAACATACCATTAAATAGATGCAAACAATATTCATAACAACACCATGAAATTGAGTCAAACCATTCTTATATTAACTCAAGCACTTTTGTACATGGTTCTGTAGAAAAAATTATATGCTTATACAACTTCTATGGTCTCTGTTCTTCTATGCTCTTCTATTCTCTTGCTCTACAACTCTACTCTTCTTACTATTGAGAATAATGATACAATACAATGCACACGAGGGAGTTTTCTAGAGTTTTCCCTCCTACATCTCTAATCTATCTTGTCAAATTAAAGCCTACATCTACTTTACATTCATTACATTAATTTTCTACAATCGTCAGATGAGAGAAATTGATCAAGATCTGCGTTACAATCCCAAAAAAATTTAAGAACACTTATGTCTCTCCAGCTATTACATTAATGTGCCATCTTTTTAAAATTCAAAATATCTTCAAAATGT
>JASDQU010739496.1:236230-254612 GCA_032191745.1 Picea mariana | reverse complement strand
TGAGGACAATGCCCTAACGACTATGAAAAACAAAACCAACTATACTACTGACATCTCGATAGGCCATCATCCCTACACAGTGGAATCAAGATCCTTACTATCCTTTCTCATATTGCTATCTGGGGTCATTTTCTACCTCTTTCAATATTCAATGATCAGTTCTATATTTTTCCCTCATGGACCCGTTGTTGGGTAGAGTTACTTGTTGTGCTTCCTACAATAAAACAACAATAGTAGCAACAACTCGAAATTGAGTGCTTTCAATTTGATGGGAGATAAACCTTAAACCCTAGCCTTTACATTTTATACAATTTTCAAGTTATGGGTTATGAGCATGAATTCCAAAATCAAAATGCTTTTTCATCTTTCAATATCACAAAAAGAGGGAGGGTTTTGAGTGCCGAGACAACACAACAAGGTGCATATAAGGAAACACTCAAGACCGAGGGCACACTAAACCATGAGGAAGCCCACATCTCATACTCTTTGGTTGCACCCAAAGGACAATCTCCCAGCCACGCACCTGCAGTCATACAACACACAGGTTAGCATTACCACTAGCAACACTTCAATGCAACACAAGTTTTGATCCAAGCACCAGATCCCAGTGCCCAAGACTAACCGCTATATGAAGGGAGAAACCCACAAAGATAATATTATAGTGCAATACAGTGCGCAAACACTCACACAGCTAAGGAGAGAGAGCCCACAAGGAGCGTAGCAATCTGCACTATGCGTCCACCTGCACAACCCGGCCTGCAAAGTCACACTACATATCAAACGAACGAATATGACAAACTCTAAGTCCATGAACTGATACAAGCCCAATACCTTGCCCAATAGAAAAGCCAACACACAACGCGGGTTAACAACACAATACACCAAAGTCAAGACCAAGTTAACAACACAATACGCCTGTAACATCAGCCAAATCAAAATTGCAAACCCTACAGGTTAACTCAGATTTTTCATGTAATATTTCAACCCATGAGTTATTTAAATTTTGCTTAAGGTATGGTGTTAAATCTATGCATAACTAAGGCGATAAAATGTTAGATTTAACCCTAGAGAGGAGATTGATTTTAGGGGAGAATACTTCTTGAGGTCGACCTACAACTAATGTCCAAGCTAACAACTAAATATAAACAAGGGTTAGCTCAATAACTTGGAAGAAGCAACCTATATCTGAAAGTACAAATTTATAAACCTTGGGTTGCCCAAGCGCAGAGATCTGACCACTCTCCCAGTCTGGGAACCAAATGCCAAGCTAAGGGAGGAGCCCACGAATCTGCACCTTTATGCACAACGCATATCCAGCACCCAGGCAAACATATTAGTTCACCTCCACATGCCTCAAAGGCAGGGCAGTCAGGTTTTCCACTCAAATAAGGAAAAAAAAAAAAAACATATTGAAACCCTAGCCGGTCGTCACTAGGAATTCACTGACTAAAACAAACCACTAGACAGCCAGACACGCACAATGTTGAACGAAGTCTGGAGGTAGATGTATGGGAAAAAGTCTGAAGGCAACAAACAAAGGAGCGTTTAGGGTTAGTGGATAGTTTAGGGTTTAGGAATGGAGAGTTGGAGGAAACGAGGGCAGGGCACATGGGCCTCATGTGTGCCCGCCCTTTAGTTATTTAAAAAAAAAAAGTTTTTAAATTATTTATTTAATTTATATTTATTTAATTTTATTTTTGTTATTATTTTTTATTTTTATTTTATTTATTGAATATCGTAAATTATTATATATATATTATTTAATTTGGTTATCTTTTTATTTATTTATAATTATTAAAAAAAATTATATAATTAAATTTAAAAAAAATAAATTAGATTGTTTAGATTTAGTTTAAAAATTGCTTAAAAAAAAAAATTTAAAACTTTAATGATTTAAGAACATTATAAGTTTTAAATATTAAAATTAAATATTTATGTTATAAGATAAGGATTAATCAAGGTAGGTGAGTATATGTTAGTAGTATAATTAATAGGATTAATTAAAAATAATTAATCATTAGTAATTAATGTTTAAATTATATTTAATTTTATGATTCATATTTAAACTAATTAGAGTGATTAATTAGTTTTAAATTGAAGGTTTAAGGACTTAGACTAGGATAAGCGGGAAGGAGATGGCATACGCACTAGGAAGGTAAGTTTGAGGAATAGGCGAGAGGGGTATAGTGCTACCGTAACTACTCGGCGAGAGGGTCAATAGTTTTCTTAGGCGAAGACATCAAGCTTAGATGCTTAAACCCCAACCTAGCCACCTCCCCTAAAGAGAGTAACGTCTGTTTACAGAAAAGTAAAAAAAATTTACGCCTAACCCTATTTTCTAATAAGTTGCGTAAATGTGAAATGTCCATGAACTCACCTTGACAACTTTGGTTGATGTAGGTCAAATCATACAAGATGGTTAGGACTTGAGGGAATCGAGGCAGAGAAGCATCATCGCAGGCACCGCCAACACCGCCAACACTGCCACCACCATCACCTGAACTACCTCTCATACTACACTCTTTGGAGGCCATAAATGAGACTTTAAAGGGGTGACAACCAGTAGGGATCGAAGTGGAGCCCCCAGCATCTAGAACGGATAATCCAAAAGCATCAAGGGATTCGGGGGGAGGACCTCCAACCGAAGACATCACTAGAGAACTGTAGAAGATCAAACTTCTGGAGTTTGTCGGGGGTCGCGCCAGTGAACGCGCGGAAGCATGGTTGGAAGGCATGACAAGGTGTTTTTCCTTAAGGGACTATGCGTCCACCTCAAAGGCGAAGATAGCGATTTTTCAGTTGAGAGACAGTGCCTTGAACTGGTGGGGCAACCTGGAAAGACAATTGCATCTTACCCCGGACACCGTATCTTGGGAACTTTTCGAGGAGAGGTTTTGAAGGAAATATCTTCCAGCTTACCATGAGGAACAACAGGTAGGAGCGTTTCATGCTCTAGTACAGGGAAACTGGACCGTAGAAGAATATGAGATTAAGTTTATGGAATTGGTCAAGTATGTTTCATATATGGATAATGACCAACGACAGGCAGAATGCTTCATCTATGGGTTAAACCCTAAGATAAGGGCCATGGTGTGGATGTGGAAACTGTCTTCAGTAGCGGAAGCTGTGGAAAATGAGCATTATGCAGAGGAACACATGAACTTAACCGGAGGTATGAGACCGACCTTTCCGCATCGTCCTGGATTCGTGGGGAAGGCCCCTAGGACATTTCCCAGGGGAGGGGGCTCTAGGCCACCTCCATATGGTAATAGAGTCTTACCAAGGACAGTATCCGCGGGGATTTCAATGGCAGCAAGTGAAGTATCTCGTTCATAACCAACAAAGCAGGCAGGTCCACGACCATCCCAGGGAGCAGCTAGTAGGGGTAGGGGTTCTAGGGGAAGGAACTCATTTCAGAGACAGTCACATAACAGTGCGAAGGTTCAATCTCGTGTTACATGTTGGGGATGTGGGGGACCCCATTACCAGTGTGACTACCCATAGTTACAATCAGGATTTGTGCATAGAGAAGGAAAGGCCTTGATGGGAAGAGTAGGTAGCAGCCACTATATTTATGCAGTGGTTACTAATCGCCAGGTCAAACATCAATCCACGGTGGTGGAGTCATCAGGTACACTAAATCATATCAATGTTAAGATTTTATTTGATTCTTGTGCGACAGATAGTTTCATTTCACCATCTGCATTAGAAAAGATTGGGTTGGCAGCCTACGAGCACGATGACTTTAAACAAGTCGAGATGGCTTCGGGGGAAAAATAAGCGGTAGGACCTAGCGTTGATAATTGTAAAGTAGACCTAGGAGTGTGTACTACCAGGTTGAAGGTATACGTCACTGCTCTCGGGGCATATGGCCTAATCATTGGAATGGATTGGTTAGAATCTCATCGAGCTTTGGTAGATTGTTTCACAAAAAGGGTGCTTTGTGTCGATGATGAAGGAAGACCAGTAGAGATCCAGGGTGTACGGAGAAAGGTGTCATTATGGTTTATCTCAACTATGAAGGTTAAGCGATGCTTGAGGCAAGGGTGTCGAATATATGTAGTGGAAGTAGTGAATGAAAGGAAGGGACCCTCATTAGATCAGTGCCCGGTATTGTCATAATTTAAGGATGTTTTTCCGAACGAGTTACCAGGGTTACCTCCTAGGAGGGAGCTTGATTTTACTATTGAGCTAAAACCTGGTGTAGAACCAATTTCCAAGACTCCATATCGGATGACAGCATCGAAACTTTGTGAATTGCAAATGCAGTTGAAAGAGTTACTGGAATTAGGGCTAATAAGGCCTAGTGTTTCACCTTGTGGTGCACCAATAAGTTTTGTAAAGAAGAAGGATGGATCCTTACGACTATGTATAGATTACAGGGACTTGAACCATACTACAGTGAAAAATAGGTACCCAATGCCACGAATAGATGACCTCTTCGATCATATGAAAGAAGCTGCGGTATTCTCAAATATCGATTTGCGATCAAGGTATCATAAGTTAAGGATTAAGGAAGGCGATATCCCAAAAACTACCTTTCGAACTCGGTTTGGGCATTACGAGTCTGTCATAGTACCTTTTGGATTGACCAATGCGCTAGCAGTATTCATGAGCCTCATGAATGGCGTATTCTGGAAGTACTTAGACCGTTTTGTACAAGTCTTTCTAGATGACATCCTCATCTATTCCAAAAATGAAAGAGAACATGAGGAACACTTACGAGTGGTGTTGTCCTGCCTTAGAGAGAACAAAAATTTATGGGAAGTTGTCGAAGTGTTCCTTCTTTCAGAAAGAAATCCACTATTTAGGTCATATCATTTCCGGTGAAGGAATCTCTATGGACCCAGAAACGGTAAAGGCCATTATGGAGTGGCCAGTGCTGAAAAATGCCCATGAGGTGAGAAGCTTCATGGGGCTGGCAGGTTATTATCGAAGATTTGTGGAAGGATTCTCAAAAATAGTGAAACCCATCACCACTTTGCAGTGCAAGGGGGCCAGGTATGAATGGACGGAAGAATGTGATAGTGCATTCATTGAAATTAAGAGGTTACTAACTAGTGTGCCAATTATGCGAGTGTCGGATATGGAAAAGGACTTCATAGTCTGCATGGATGCCTCGAAGCAAGGGTTGGGGGCCGTGCTAATGCAGGATGGAGGAGTGATATCTTATGCATCAAGGAAGTTGAAGAAACATGAAGAGCTTTATGCTACTCATGATTTAGAGTTGGCAGCTGTAATGTTAGCTCTGAAACTTTGGAGGCACTATCTTGTGGGGCGAAACATTGAGCTCAAAACGGACCATCAAAGTTTAAAACATCTCTTCACTCAATGCCAGGCAAATGTGATGAATTGAGTTTATGAGTGAGTACGATTTTGGTATTTCATACATCAAGGGAAAGGAAAATGTGATCATAGATGCCTTGAGTAGGAGACCACGTGTCTTCTCCTTGGTACCTTTAAAGGTCAATCTGAGGGAACATGTGTTAACACAACTCTAAGGAGACAGTTGGTATTTAGAGGTTACTTCAAACCTCCAGAGTGTGAGGGAATTAGATCCAAATTATGAAGGATATAGTCTGGAAGTAGATGGACTATTGAGATATCGGGGAAGGATGTACATCCCTGAAGATGGGGATATTCAAAGCATCATACTGAAGGAAGCCCATAGATCACTTTATTGTGCACATCCGGGTGTGAAGAAGATGCACGTAGACATGAGGAAAATTTTATTCTGGGTAGGCATGAAGCGCGATGTAGTCCATTTCGTCGCCAAGTGCCTAGAGTGTCAACAAGTGAAAGCCGACCACCATCACCTAGCAGGCCTCCTACAACCACATGATGTTCCTATGTCCAAGTGGGAAGTCATCTCTATAGATTTTTTTGTGGAGTTGTCACTCACATCTCATAGACACAATTCCATTCTTGTGATAGTGGATAAGTTAACCAAGAGTGCTCATTTTATTCCTGTTAGAGACACTTATGATGTCACTGATGTGGCACGTGTGTTTGTAAGCGAGGTTATCCATTTGCATGGGATACCTAAGAAGATCATTTCATATAGGGACTCCAGATTCACTTCTAGGTTTTGGACAAGTTTGCAGTCAGCATTGGGGACTCAGTTGAGCTTAATAACAACTTATCATCCTGAAATAGATGGGAAAACTGAGAGGGTAAATCAAGTCATGGAATACATGCTTAGGATGTATGTCATGGATAATCAAACCCAGTGGAAGAAGTACCTACCTTTGGTAGAGTTTTCCTACAATAGTCGTTTTCATAGCTCCATTGGAATGCCACCCTACGAAGCTCTGTATGGAAGGCCATGCAGAACACCATTGAGTTGGGAAACATTAGAAGACCGAGTAACAATTGGGCCAAAATTGATTCAAGAGATGGAGGAACAGGTGATTCAAATTAGGCAGAGACTAAAGGAAGCATAGGATAGGCAGAAAAGTTATGTGGATGCACACAGGACCGACCGAAGTTATGAAGTGGGAGACCAGGTTTTCATTCGTATTAGGCCTAATAAGAGTACCATAAGGTTCGGGAAGGGGACAAAGTTGTCAACTCAATTTATAGGACCGTTCAGAATCCAAGAAAAAATTGGACCTATTGCCTATTGTCTCATACTGCCACCCCACCTACATAAAACTCATAACATTTTTCATGTATCTATTTTACGTCATTATGTTGTTGATGAATCACATAAACTAAATTGGAAGGAATTGCAGGTATCGAACGTGGGAACTCTCACGGTAGAACCGTTATGCATATTGGACCGTAGAGTTAGACAGCTCTGGAACTGTCTGGTAGACCAAGTTAAGGTCCAATGGGACAAGTATAGTCCAGGATCTTCTACTTGGGGAGACGTCGAGACTTTACGATGAGACTATCCATCACTTTTTTTTACCACCTCGAGAATATGTTTCTCGAAGGTTGGGTGTATGTAACACCACCTTTTGACTTAGACATCCAGGATTACTTGAGGCCTACATACTTTTATTTTCTATTCACAGTGAAACTATTAAATGATACACTTAAACTTTTAAGACGTATGAACCTTTATGAATGTTTAAATATATTTGGATAATGATGGATATCATGTGATATATTGTGAGAGTGTAAATTTTATGAATGTTTAAATATTATTGATGATGATGGATATGATGCGATATATTGTGAGAATGTAAATTTTATGAATGTTTAAATATTATTGATGAGGATGGATATGATGCGATCTACTATGTGAATGCAAATTTTATGAATGTTTAAATGTTATTGATGATGATGGATATGATGTGATATATTGTGTGAATGAGAATCCTATGAAGGTTTAAATGTTATTAGAATGATGTTGGATATGATGCAATCTATTTGGTAAAAGATAATTTTATGAATGGGTGTCGAAATTGAATTATGGGATATTATGAGATCTATTTCTAACTTGAAAACTTTGATGTTAAGTTGTTGGTACATGGATACCGAATTGAAATGATGCTTGTAGGAAATTACATGATGATAATGCATAGAAATGTATGAGTTTGTGTTACAGACTAATCTGCAGGTTATGGGCTATGAAATAGCCAAGGGATAATGATGATGAAAGTGGATGTCATGACCACTAGCCAAGAAACATTATCGTATGAGTCTTTGTATGTCAAATTATATTAGTTTGGATGCATTTCTATGATATGTGGACTAGTGCAAGATTTCAAGTGATGAGACTACCCAAAACCTAATAAACGATGACAAAACTCCCAGCAACACAGTGCCACTGTATATTCCATTGTAGGGTGTGGACCCTAGTTATGATTAGGAGGGGTGGAGGCATTTCCCACCGTGTATCCTCTAAAACCTGAAGTCATGGGAGGACGGTGTTAGCTCATGCTCCCCTAGACGTGTGATGATGACTGTCAGTTGCATGCTGGGGAAGCTTGGTTGAGATAGTGACACTTCTGCTTATGGGTTCTATTTGGAGTTAGGTCAATATAGTTGATGCTCCAAGATAGTCCAGCAGAGGAAGGATAGGAATGGAAGATGGAAGTAAGTTAGGGAGGAAGGATGAGTAGAAATAGTTGAGAGTGCATGGAGATTGTCTCTATATATATATATATATATATATATATATATGAATATTCATAATTATGTAATTAAATTACAATTGTCTAAATAACATTGTTGAGATAGATAATTGAAATTAAAGGATTTCGCAAACATTAGATTGGTTTATTTTCTTTTATAAAATAAATAGTCTTGTTGAAGGGATTGGATGCATATGGAAACTACTATAGAGATGATAGTTATTGATATTAGTACATGAACGAGACTTGTATGTAGTAGTTACACATGCATTTMTTGCGCATGTACACTAGTATGAATGAGGTTCTTGGCTTACTTACTAATAATGACGATTATTTGTTATGAATGTGTGAACGATGTTTCTTTTCCCTTGTATCATAAAATACCTTAACTTCGGGATGAAGTTTCCTGAAGGGTGGGTGTATGTAACAACCCTAGTTAAATAGTTGCATAGGGTTTATCAAGTATAGTTAATTAAATAATTAATTGTCCTAATATATTTTAGTTAAACAATAATTATTTATTAATAATATTAATTGTTTATATCTATTGATTAATTAATTAATTAATTCATTAAAGGTTTGGGTAATGAATTAAGTGATTAATAATTTTAATTTATTTATTATAAAACTTTACGTATGCAAGGGGGGATGAAGCATTGAGTGGAGGGATAAGATAATAAATGGAAGGATAAGGTAATAAATGGAGGGATAAGGTGGGTGGAATTAAAGGAGGGTAGGGAGTTGGTGAATGGGGGGGGATATGACTGGGCAGAGGCCTTCGGGAATGGATTATGAAAATTTGGGAGAGGAGCATTATTGCAGGAGGGGACTGTATTTTTGGGGGGATATTTTCTAGTTTGGAGTTTGGGTGAACGGTTGCAGGGGGCACCAGGTTGCTGGGAGTTTTGGGATTAGGGGCCAGGAATCCTCACAGAATCCTAGAGCTAGGGAGCCGGAAAGGCTTCTCCTATCTGGCTGGGTGGTTAGTCGGTTTTGGTCAGGGTTTGGTTAGAGCATCAGGCAGAGTTTTGGGCAAAGTAGCAGAGAGGACAGTCGGATATTGGGATAATAGCATCAGCCAAAGGTATCTATATTCATGAATTTTTTGGGTTATGGGGCTGTTATGTAATTTATTAGATTGACGTTCATAAATTTAAATTTATGTTGCTTATATGTTGAATGAAATTGCTTATTGCTTATGCTGAATAGTCTTAATGTTTAAATTTACAATTGTTTTTAGGCTTTGTTAAACTAGGTTCTTACAGGTAGATATGAAAACTACCATGGTCTCTTTCATAGTCTCAATGTAGTAATGGCCTTGAGGATTGGACGGTGGATATTAGAGCATCCATCCACAGATTGACGGTTCTCATCGAAGCGGATCTTAGGTCACAGATCTTTTTTGGTCTCCTTCATACTATAACTCCCCGCGATCCGACGTTTAATTGATTTTTCTCCTTCAAGATCTGCGGTGGAGATCGGTCCACTCCCAAGATCCAACGACTTGGATTTATGGGGATCACCCCATAGCCCATAGAATAGTATCCCATGTCTAGCTCACATCCAATCCCACGAAAATATGTGGACTTACCATGGAATTCCACACCACCCTAGTATGTAGGTTCCACCCCAACCTAAGGTTGGCACTTGTCACGAAACCCAAGTTATAGAAATTGTAGATCATTGAACATCAGTAAGGATCGACAATATAGATCTAGTGTGAATCCACAATGTGCATGAGGGGTAAAAAGGAAGGATCATCTGTGTAGTGGTTTATATTAACCGCTCTTGGACATGTGGGGCATTGTGGGACTCACATGGATTCCTCGACTGTGGTTTTGGGAACCACCTCCTAGCCATCTGTGTAACTAAAGATAAATACCACTCTAGTAAGGTGGTAATCCACTATTGTGTTATCCCTATGGTTATAGAACCGGTCACAGGGGGAATGTCCTCTTTGTGACCTTGGTGACAAATCCCTTCTGAGATTTATGTGTTATATCAACAGTTGGCATTAAATCGTTCTCTGATCCAACGACCACCACTTTTGCATTGATCCAAAAGGGACTATGGTGGATAACCATCCCATATTTAGATGGATGAAATCTACTCCAGCTCAAAAATCAATATTTGTTGAGTCTCATCACCCATACTCAACATTTTAGATTCATTCATTTACTTATGACTCTAGTTTCCTTGCACGGGAAACCCGTTACGATGATGGATACTTCCATGTGCACACATAACCCATGAAATCATTTTTATTTTCTTTATCTCAAAATAATTACAAGATTCTCATATTCATCTATGCAAGGCATGCACCATACTCACTATCCTATAGTCATCCAAATGAAAGGATTTATCAATTAAACATGTGTCAATATCATAAATCACGCTTACACATTTACAACATAGCGACAGGTACCCAATTGCTTATTTTAACTCATTTAAACAGGGGTAAGGAATACTTATCTATTACAATATTGTAACCAGCCAATTAACTATGGGTGTTCTCCTTTCCACCCAACCGTAGGCTCTGCTCGCTAAGTAACTTTGGTAGCATGCCACCCCTGTGCCAAGCCATGATACCACCAGGATATATCTCGTTGTTGACTCATCAAATCAATAGATATATCATGGAGGTTACTCTCCTTCACTTCTATGGAAACCATATAAGTCTCCTCTTCTTCCTACTAAACTCAAGACCTCCATAGGGTTTATCAAATGCCTTTCTAGTTGGATCTCTCTCTCCAACCAACATCAATCCTGCAAGCCTCTTGTGTTCCAGTCAGGAAATCATGGGTTCTTCTCTATTCCAACCTTATCACTCTTCTTCACACACCTCTGGGTATGGTATTCCTCTGACCCCCAAGAAATTTGATTTCTCCCTTCTCTTCCCCTCGTGTGCTTCTCTTAAAATCATAGCTTGGGAAGGTTCTAGATTGTCCTTCTATTTCATTTGTCAGAAGGTAGCTCATGGGTCAATAATGGGGACTCATGGTGATATTTCCTGTTATCCTCTACCTAACAACTTATATCCCTTTTGGAATCCCTCTATACTCCCATTCATTGGGGTGGTTGGTTGCTCAACTACCAACCTCCCTCATTAACTAATTTGCCTTGAAATTGTGGCTAAGAAAAAAAATCTAAACACTTCCAAATTGATTCTTCAACAAGGAGGATTGGGTTGTATTGTCATGGTATAATGAACCCCCTCCCCCTATAGGTTTCCTCACTCTTTCCTCTAGTGGTATCATGGCTAGTAATTTCAAGGATTCACCCCCACATTCAGCTCTTGGCATTTACAATAATATATTGATAATGTTTTTATGGCATTGCATGGAAACCATAAATCATGATTAATTACACATAATCATAGGTTTAGAAAGGGGGGTATTAAAGAAATCATATTTCATATTGTCCCTTGTTTTGATTTTAGTATAGTGTCATGTGTTTATGTTTTTCGTTGCATCTCTAGTGCATCAAAGTGCATCATAGTATTGACTCTACAAAACTAGCATTAATCAACATTGAAATTAAATTCAGAACTTTTAATTAAGACTAAACATAATTTCAAGATGAATGAATGACCTTTGGAGCATGTCAAAAATCAATGCTTCCTAATCCTTTCTTTGCCACCTTTAGAACAACCATGTTATCAAAAAGATAATTTAGCTATAAAGAAACTAATAAATGAATGATGAATATATATTCTCACTTGAGGCAAGAGTAAACCTTGTCATAAGTATCTCTCCCTATTTTCTCATTTGTCTTTCTCTCCTCTTTTTAGGTCTTCAAAAGTAGTTTGAATGGTTCAACTACCTTTTTCTATAAAGTTAGAAAACTTCACTTAGGAGAGAACAACTTTATTTAATAATAAGGGTAAATAAATAATAAATAATAGGTGGGATCTATCTAAGTATTTATTCTTTTATTTTCAACATTTCCCTTGTAACTCCAAAACTTCACTAAATATCATGCATATATCAACATTATGAAATATACAAAAAATTAACCAATATGAAGATTCTATATCATCAAACACTTGTACCTCCCAAAAAAATATCATCATGGCATGATATTTAAAGTTTTTCAAAAATAATACCATATGTCTGATGTCCCAAAATGTGCATCAAATGTCAAGGTAGAAATGTCATCATACAAATTTTAAATAAATAATAAATAGTATTTTTTGTTTGATGTTGACTCTCTTTGTTTATTTCCCTCTAAAAGAGTAGCTCTATGCTTAAGTAAGTCTTGATCAACAAACTTATTTTCTTCTACTTTCTCAATCTCAGGGTGCATGTCATTGAAAGTATTTTTTCTTTAATTACATTCAGGTTGATCTGAAGGTTTTTTTGATTGTATGGATGAGGCTTCATATGATTCATAGCTTGGGTAATTTGCAAGTTGTTTTCTTTTTTCCAATTGAGGATTTAGTGGGTAGTACTTTGTAGTTTCTAGAAACTTGGGCAGAATGATCCATAGAGGCAGTAGAAGAAACATGAGGCATAAAATGCATAGGAGAAGGTGGTGCCAATGGGACTGTTACAATAAGATTTGTAGTTGTGTAATTCCCAACACAATATCACCAAATCTTTTGTAACTATAGGAAATCCTACCACTGTCACCTTAGTAAGAAATCCCTCGTTTCAGTGATGGGAGAGGTCCAACATAAGGGAGGCTTCCCTGGTGACCTCAAGGGATCAAAGTAGCAAGTTTGATAGCCAAGCCTACTGCCCCCTCTCTTAATCACCTAAGTCAAGGTATAGGTCAAAAGGAAAAGAGGTATGGAGTTCATATGAGTATCTTCCTGGAACAAAAACAATTATGACATATATATAATGATTTCCAAGTGAAAGTATGCAATTAAAACCTCACTAAACACTAGAAAATGAAATTTTATCGTGGTTGGTAAAAAATTGCAGTGGTACAACATTTTATAACAACAAGAATAAGTTTGTAACAACAACAAGAAATACACTTCGGAATTGCAACAATTTACCATGAAAAATTAACATATATCCAATTGTTCCAAGCAATTTTTGAGTACGTTTTACCACTATTAGAGAAATGTATGTAGAAAATTAGTGTATGTTAGGATGGTTGTAGCAAATTTTGCAACAACATCAAGTAAATTAGTAAGTTAGCTTAGGTTAGAGTTATAAAAGTTAGTAAAAATCTCGAGAGAATGAAAATTGAGAGTTTGTTGATCACTTTCACCACAAGAGAGATTAAATGATGAGTGCCTTAGGTCTATGGAGTCTTTTAAAACAACAATACAATATGTTTGGAGATGATAGTAGCAAGATATAAGAGGTAGGGTTTGAAATATAAGGTTCTATCACATTAGGGCCCTAGATTTCAAGCCTTAAAGAGAAGGATTTCTAGAGTGCAAGAACTTTTGGGCTCTAGCAACCTTTTCCCTTCTTAAGTCCTTCAATTATGTCACAATAAAGAGTTTAGAATCAATCTTCTAAAGAGAGAGAACTTTAGGGATTTAGGAGCTTAACCCTAGGTAGGATTTCTTTCACAAATTTATGGATGAAATTAACCTTGTGAGAGGAGGAAGCACTTATGCTCCTCTCTTAGGGTTTTGTCAAGAAAGATTCTTTAATATGAACAAGTTAAATTTACCATAAACATTCAATAACATGAAATGAAATTGCATAATTCTACTTACTTCACCAACAATTGACAAGAAAAAACCCTAATTGCAACAATACCATCCAAAAAATCAGAAAAGAATGATCTACACTTGTCCTCCAAGCATAACGCATTTGTAGAAGAGAGAGATAACCAAGAATGAGGTGAAACTTTTAGTCCTAGTTCTCTCACAAAGGTTAGATGATGTGATGATAAAATGAGTCTTCGATAGCCATATTTATATGGGAAATCCTAGCCACCAAAGGACTCTAATGAAAATTCATGTCTTTACACACAAGGGTTGACTTCTTTAATTTTCCCTTTCAATTTACAAAAATAAATTTTACATAAAATAAAACCCTAAATAGGGTGACATCATGCCCTAGTAGGGTGATGCTAGGCTCGCGAGATAGACGTCGAGGATGAAAAGGTGGAACATTGGGCCTCTAAAGGCCATATGTTCCTGTCTCGAGTGTAGGGGTTCATGCTACATGCCTCCTCAATCAATCCATCAAACCCTAGCCCTTATGTGACATCATGGGATAGGAGGGTGACATTATGGGATAGGAGGCTGACATCTAGGCCTCCAAAGGATAATTTTCAAGTGGACAAGGGTGGAGTACCATCCTCTAGCCATCCCAATATGCCTCCAAAGCAAACATCCTTCATCTTCCATGCACATGCTCATCATCAATGGTGCCCCAAACACGGGGTCTAGCATTTGTTCCCCTGAAAGGTTCTAGAAAGACAAACAAGTACACCCTCCAAGGGTCCACAAGTCATATGAATCATGTCAAGTAATCCACATATACAAAGAGAAACACCCAAACATGTGCATTAAAACCCCATTTTAAAATTAAACAAACACTCAAAGACCTTATAAAATTTTCCAAATTTAGGTATGGGAGGGGTTTCAAGGTACACTATTGGGTTATCCAATCCCAAATTCAAGGGTGTTTCCCAAGGAGAACCTATCTAATAAATGAAGTAAATGTGAGGTGGATTTTGGTTAAGACTTCTAGGCATGGGGTTCTTGACATACAAGGGTTTGTATTGTCTCATTTATGGATTCCTTTGTAGAGGGTGTGTTTCCCTTCATCTATGGATGAAACATTTTTCCAAGCCCTTTATTTCCATTAATTGATTAAGGTCGAAAACATTGAGTACTATGTGCAATGGAAAGTAAAGAGTGCCACAATTCCACTTGAATCTAGAAACACATAGGGTGTCATATGCAATGGAAAGTAAGGGACATCACAAAATTCATTTCCTCAATAAGTGGGACATTTATTAATATTGTGATTTCTTTTGCAGGTCCTTCATTTTTTCGAGAATCATTTTATTGTTCCCAAGACCTAAGGGCAAACATCTAGAAATATAATATTGTCTTTTATCTTTTTCTAGCTACAACACCTCTAGGCCTTTATCCCCTTCTTCCCATGAAATGAGGTACAATTCTTTCTTGGGTCAATGGACCTGAAAACCCAAAAGATGAGGAAATGGAGGAGAAGAAACACAGAAGGTGGTATGTATGGATGGGAATGGTACAATGACCCTTCAAGGAGCTACCCAGTAGAGAGCCTTATCCTGAGGGTGACCAACTTGCCCGAACAAAATAACAACCACCAAGGTGAAATTAGGAAAAAGGTATAATTTTCAAGAAAATGTTTCATAATCAATAAAGGATTATTTGCAACATGTTCAAATGCTTCAAATATTAAAGTGGCGCTTACCATGACACCATACTTGTTACTTCATGAAGCAAGACTTGTTGTTTTTTGGGACCAAGATGATCTAGTGGATGTTGGTTTGTTTCTAGTGATGAGTAGTGATCGACAAGAATAGGAGGGACCCTGTGAAATATCCATCCCCTTACTTGTTGGTCAAATATTTTCTAATGGTTTTAGGTTACTAATGATTTTTATGGTTTAGTAATTTCATTAAATAGTTAGTTGAGATGCCAACATTCACTAGATTAACTCCCCATTGTTCGTTGTAATTTATTTCTATTGCAAAGGTTATGTCAAACACTTTGTAGGCTAACTAAACACCCCTTTCCAATCGACTCTTTTTGTTGTTATGTTGTTTAGGGATGGTTTTTTTATTGTTATTTTATGTATTTTTTGAGTTAGGAGTTTTGACAAATAGTTTGCAATATTTCCAATACACACTTAATACAAAATGAATATATAACAAGAAAACAAATTGAAGATTGTTTTGAATGACATCACGAAATATAGCAATGATTTTTCTTTATTAATCCCACATTCATTGACTAATACATCATGAAATAGCTCACAGATAAGTCTTGAACAACAATAGTATTTGGATGACAAGTTGGATGGGAAATAGAGGAAATGATTGAGGCTGTAGCAATGCCCAAAACCTCCACAAATCAACTGCTAGGATAGGTTCCTCTCCAGATCTATGCTGCCAAAAAATTATAGCCCTAATATAAGAGAAAATTAGTCACATACAATGAATAACTCGGTTCCTTCTATACTATACAGCCTGCCCACAAAGAACCACATCCCAATTGTAAAAGTGCACCCTCCACAAGATAAAAATGGGACCAGCTCAAAGGTATTTGGCTACAATTGTTGAAGACTTGGCATATCCAATTTAGTAAGGCCTAAAAATATATGAATTGGCCCCTTCTCCACTTGTTTCTTGACCCAATCAAGGAAATATCACATGAAACACTAAAATCTGACCCAAGTGGAAAAATTCATCCTCTATTCAAGATGATTTGGCATCTCCAAATAACCAATTCTCTCCTCTATCAAAACTCAGCCACCACAAACAAAATTTCTACCTCAATAAAGAACCAAAAACCTTTCAAAATAAGTAATACCTTCAACCATGGAAAACCAATAAATAATCCGAGTGATTCTCCCCTTAGTTTGGCTAGGGTGGAATCTTTCACCATCGAAACCAATTATGCACAAGGGTTTTGTTGCAAAACCCTAGCCTTCAAGCCACAAGATCTCTATCCAATGTGATTAGTAAACTAATCAACATAATGAGAAATGAACCCTCATATCTATTTTATATTTCTCACCCTTTCCTCTACCTTGTTACCTTTTTGTGACCTTTTTACCTTTTTGACTTTATTTAAAAGATTAAGTGACTTTTATAAAGTTTTATTCACTTTATTTCCCTTGGTCACTTTTTGATTACTTAATGCCATTTTATAATGTTTCCTTTTCCTCTAATGAAATCAAATAATTATTAATTCCCCCTTTTAATCGACTATGGTCTATAGGAATTAGATAGACCACTAAGTTGTCCTCCGGGAGAGATCATTTGGAAGGGGACATTACAGTCCTCCCTTCCCAAATTTTATGTTCCCCAAGGAAATGCAAATCAGGATGTTCTAGAATTTGATCCCCCTCCCAAGTGGTGTCCTCCACTAGCAAGTCTCTCCACATGATAAAGAAATCTATGATAACTCTACTCCTTAATCTCCTCTCCTTGACATCCAAAATCACCTCCGAAATGAAAACCAACTGCCCCTCCTTGTCCAATGGGGGTAACTCTACAGAAGTAGTGACATGTTTTCCTACCGTCCTTTTGAGACATGACATGTGAAAAACATTATGGATCTTTCTTCCCTCTTGAATCTCAATCTCGTAGGCTACCTCCCCAACTCTTTGTACTACCCTTTATGGACCATAAAACCAGGGCTTTATTTTGTCTACATTGCTCTTCTTCAACGAAGTCTTTCTATATGGTTGTAACCTTAGAAATACCAAGTCTCCTACCTTGAAGTTGCGCTCAACCCTGTGCCTATCTGCATATGTCTTCTGCTGATTATGTGTTGTCCACAAGTTGTCCTTAATGGATTTAAGGATGCCCTAGTTCTCCTTTATTAAATCCTCAGATTTGTGAGCCCTGCGGTCCACAAATGTAGGTGTGTTGTGACTGTACAAAGATCTAAATGGAGTCATACCAATGGAAATGTGGTAGATGGTGTTATAGCAGTATTCTCCCATATGTAACCACTTGATCCATGTCCTTTGTTGTCCTCACACATAGTTTCCTAGATATCCCTTCATCCATTTGTTCACAATATCTTTCTGACCATCAGTAAGAAGGTGATAATTGGTGATAGGAGTCAATTCGATGCATACCAACCTGAATAAATCTTGCCAAAAAGCGCTAGAAAATATATTGTCCCTATTGTTATCACTCCAAGAAACCCTTCGTGGTTGCAGACCAGAGGTGCTTGGTAACTTAAGAAATAAATGTTTTTTGTATTTTTCAGAGATGGATCAATGGGATAACTCAATTCAACTTATAGCATTCAGACATCAAAGTGATAAACAAATAAGCAGTGCTCTCCAAGATTGGTCTAACAGTAAGGTAGCTTTAAGTGGGTGGAGAAATGATTGCTTACAAACCAGTGCAGAGCAGGGCTCAATAAACAATTAAAGAGACTGATAATAAAGCTATGAACCAAACAATAGGATGACAACTATTGAAGGTCAGACAACAACATATCAGTGAAGGAGAAGTATGAAAGACTGCCACCAAAATGGAAAGAAACCTGCGATCTATATTAGCAAATAAGAAGTCTAAGTACAAGGAGCATTGTTGTATCCAGAATCGAACCCTAGGTTCATCCTTTGTTCTGATATTTATAAGTTTAC